>CAUYQG010027621.1:0-19932 GCA_963574415.1 Tarsius wallacei | reverse complement strand
GAGACCTCATCTCTACAATAAATCAAAAAATTAGCCGGGCGTGGTAGCGCGTGCCTGTAGTTCCAGCTACTTGGAAGGCTGAGGCGGAAGGATCGCCGGAGCCCAGCGGGTCGAGGCTGCGGTGGCCGGGAGCGGCCACTGCACTCTACTCTGGGCGACAGAGTGAGACTCCAACTCAAAAAAAAAAAAGAACCTTTCTACTTAGGTAAGTTTACTATCCCACAAGGTCCTTGAGCACATAGTGGTGGAAGAGAGAGAAAGCCCCAAAGTATAAGCAATTATCAATATTCTGCTTAACCCCTGTTTTTCTAATGTTGCATTAAGTAGAGGAAATAATGCCAGATGAAAGGGATTGAGAAACAGACTCTGCCTCTTGATGAAAAAATTGCAAACCTCAAAGCAAGGAGCACATGAATACAGGGATGAGAAAAATGTGTAACCTTCTTTTGCAACGTGTCGTATGTATGACAATTAACTCTTTTATGCCCACATTTTGCGAGATGTTATCCAAGACTTATTTTTGTATCAGGCATTATTATGGGCTCTAAAGATTAAGTTATGTATGTGTAAAAACTCTTATTCTTAAGAATCATTTATTCTGAGGTGATAAAAACAGGCACAATAGGGCAACTGGAATATTATATACTATGTGTTATGTCAGGAATACACACAGTTTTATTAGAAAACATTGAAGGAGTAGAGAACCTAGTCTTTTGGTAGAGGAGGGAACAAAGGTGATGCACTCTGGAGAGGATGACCTAACAATATAGTTTAAAATAACACCAAGATGCTCATTATTATTCTACTGAAGTTGTTAGGCAGTTTATAAGGTAGAAAACAGACAGAATGACATAAGCCTTGGAAATTAAATTACAAAGCCATTAAGATTTGCAATGGGTAAAATTGTGTATGTAGAAAATCCAAAAAGATATACCAGTAAGTTATTAAAATTTGAGTTGACAAATTTGCTAGACATAATTTCATTATTGAGAGTTCACCTGAGGTTTTATATTAGCAATAACTAGAGTATAGTATTTTGGAATATACCATATACAATTATATCATATATGACATCAAATGCCTAGGAATAAATCTTGTGATAGCTGTGTAAGACTTCAACATTGAAAACTCCAAAATTTTGGTAAGAAAAATTAAAGATCTAAATAAATAAAGAGATCATATCATGTTCATGAATAGAAAGACTCAATATTATGGAGGTGTTAATTGCTTTCAAATTGACCTCTGAATTCCATGCTATCCCAATCAAAATCCCAGTGGGCATTTTTGTTGTTTGTTTGGTTGGCTGTTTATGTATTGTGTAAATTGGTAATTTTATGAAAATAATAGTATCTAGAATAGTCAAGGAAATATTCTAGAAGACGACTAGTTAAATTAATTGAATTTTGCACTGTGTGTATATACACAATGGAATAGTTTATTCCAGGATTCATTACAGCACATTTATATAATTAACAAACTTTGTAGTATTGTCTACATTATTTTAGAAGTTTAAATCTGCAATTTTCTCTTAAGTAGCAAGCAGCATAATAAACAGATTTGTTTTTTGCAGTAAAAAGTTAAAAAGTGTTCCTAAAAGAGTGGTATGTTTATGGGCATATATACAGTCTGTTAAATTGTTTTTTTTTTTTTTTTTGCCAAGTGGCAAAAAAAGACAAAAAATGGTCATTATATAATGAAAAAAGGATCAATCCATTAACAAGAAATATCCATCCTACACATATATGCACCTAATATAAGGGCACCAATGTTTTTAAAGCAGCTTCTAGGCAAACTTAAAAAAGAGATTTACAGCCGGGCTCGGTGGCTCAGCCTGTAATCCCAGCTCTTTGGGAGGCTGAGGTGAGTGGATTGCCTGAGCCTGTGGGTTCAAGACCCGCCTGGGCAACTTGGCGAGACCTCATCTCTACAATAAAATTCAAAAAAAAAAAAATTAGCTGGGCGTGGTAGCGCACGCCTGTAGTTCCAGCTATTTGGAAGGCTGAGGCGGAAGGATTGCCGGAGTGAGGTTGCGGTGGCCGAGAGCGTGCCACTGCACTCCAGTCTGGGTGACAGAGTGAGACTCCCACTCAAAAAAAAAAAAGAGATTTACTCTAACATTATCAAAGCAGGGGACTTTAATACCACACTCACAACCCTAGACAAATCATCAAGACAAAAAATCAGTAAGGACACCCAGAACCTCAATGAGACTCTTGAACAAATAAGCTTAATTGACACTTACAGAACACTCCACCCAAAGACCACAGAATATACATTCTACTCAACACCACATGGAATGCACTCCAAGATTGACCACATCATTGGCCATAAATCAAACATAAACAAATTTCATAAGATTGAAATCTTGCCATGTACCTTTTCAGACCACAGTGGAGTAAAAATAAATATCAACACGAACAAAAATTCCCCAAAGCCCACAAAGAGATGGTCACTAAACAGCATGAACAATGACTGGATCAACACTAAAATCAAAGAAGAAATTGAAAGATTCCTGGGAACAAATGAAAATGAAGAAACATCTTACCAAAACCTCTGGGATGCCATGAAATCAGTTTTAAGAGGAAAATTGATATCTCTATGAGCACACATCAAGAAAATGGAAAGATCACAAGTGGAGAGCATAACAAGCCACCTAAGAGAGCTGGAAAGAGAAGACCACCAAAACCCCAACTTTAGCAGAAGAAACCAAATCACAAAAATAAGAGCCCAAATACAGGACATAGAAGACAAAAATATCACAGAAAACATCAACAAAACAAAAAGCTGGTTCTTTGAAAGAATTAACAAGATTGATGGGCCCGTAGCCAGATTGACTAAGAAAAAGAGAGGAAAAAGCCCAAATAAACACAATCAGAAATACAAAAGATCAAATTACAACTGACCCCGAAGAACTACAAAAGATTATCAGAGATTACTCTGTACACCTATATGGAAATAAACTTGATAACCTAGATGAAATGGAAGACTTTCTGACATCACACAACCTACCCAAGTTGAAACAAGAAGACATTGAGACACTGAATAGACCAATAGCAACCCAGGGAATTGACTCTTTCATACAAAAACTACCTACAAAATAAATAAATAAATAAAAAAAGCCCTGGACCAGATGGCTTTTCAGCAGAATTCTACAAAACATACAAAGAAGAGCTGACACCAATCCTATTGAAAGTATTCCAGGCAATTGAGAAAGATGGAATTCTCCCAAATCATTTTACAAAGCTAACATTACACTGATACCCAAATTGGTTAGAGATGCAACAAAGAAAGAGAACTACAGGCCACTATCCTTTGTGAACATAGATGCAAAAATCCTCAACAAAATTCTAACAAATCAGATCCAAAAGCACATCTCAAAAATCATCCACCATGGTCAAGTAGGCTTCATCTCCAGGATGCAGGGCTAGTTCAACATTCTAAGACCATAAATGTAATTAAATACCTCAACAGATGTAAAAATAAAAACCACGTGATTATCTCATTAGATGCAGAAAAAGCTTTTGATAAAATCCAACATCCCTTCTTGATAAAAGCCCTCAAACACCTAGGCATAGAAGGAACATACCTCAAAATAGTACGTGCCATCCATGACAAACCCACAGCTAATATATTGCTAAATGGACAGAAACTAGAAAAATTTCCCCTGAAAACTGGAACAAGACAAGGGTGCCCACTCTCATCCCTCTTGTTCAATATTGTGTTGAAAGTCCTAGTCAAGACTTAGACAAGAGAAGGAAATCAAGGGTATCTAAATAGGAAAAGAGGAAGTCAAGTTATCCTTCTTTGCTGATGATATGATCCTATACCTTGAAAATTCAAGAGAATCTGTCAAAAACCTGCTGACACTGATAAAGGACTTTGGCAAAGTCTCAGGGTACAAAATAAACGTGCAAAAGTCAGTTGCATTCCTATATAGCAACAACAAGCAGGCAGAGACCCAAATTAAAAGCACAATCCTATTCACAATAGCCACACACACACACAAAGAAATACCTCAGCATCTTCTTAACCAGAGAAGTGAAAGACTCTTATAATGAGAATTACAAAACACTGCTCAAAGAAATCCAAGAAGACACAAACAAACGGAAAAATGGAAAAATATACCATGCTCATGGATCGGAAGAATCAATATTGTTAAGATGTCCATCCTACCAAAAGCAATCTACAGATTCAACGCAATGCCCATTAAGTTACCAACATCATTCTTCTCAGATCTGGAAATGACAATATAGAAATTCATTTGGAAATATAAATGACCACAAATAGCCAAAACAATCCTTAGCAAGAGAAACAAAGCAGGAGGTATCACACTTCTAGACTTCAAACTCTACTATAAGGCTATAGTAATCAAAACAGCCTGGTATTGGTATAAAAACAAGCACAGAGACCAATGGAACAGGGTAGAGATTCCGGAAGCAAAGCCTTAATTCCTCAACCAACTTATCTTTGACAAAGCCTCCAACAACAACTACTGGGGAGAGGAAAACCTATTCAGTAAATGGTGCTGGGAAAACTGGCTGACCAAATGCAGAAGATTGAAATAGTACCCTTACCTATCACCATACACAAAAATTAACTCTAAAAGGATCAAAGATCTAAATGTAAAACCTCAAACTATAAGAATCTTAGAAAACGCAGGAGACATCCTTATGGAAATTGGAACTGGCAACCAATTCCTATCCAGAGTCCTAAAGGCCAATACCTTAAGAAATAAGATAAACAAGTGGAACCTCATCAAATTAACGAGCTTCTGCAAAGCAAAAAAAAACATCAAGAGAGCAGGGAGATAGCCCACAGAATGGGAAAAAATATTTGCCAACTGTATATCTGACAAAGGCCTAACACCTAGGATCTACAAGGAACTCAAACGCACCAAAGGGAAAAAAACAAACAGTCCCTTTAAAAAATGGGTAAAAGACATGAACAGACATTTCTCAAAAGAGATATACGGGCAGCCAACAGACACATGAAAAAGTGCTCAACCTCAAACATCATCAGAGAAATGCAAATCAAAACCACATTGAGATACCACCTAACCCCTGTAAGAATGGCCATCATTAATAAATCAAACAACAACAGATGCTGGCGAGGATGTGGAGGAAAAGGAATGCTTCTACACTGCTGGTGGGAATGCAAACTTGTACAACTTCTCTGGAAAACAGTCTGAAGATTTCTGAAAGAACTAGAAATTGACCTTCCATATGTCCCACCAATTCCCCTATTGGGAATATACTGGAGGAACTTAAATTATTCTACAAAGAAGATACCAGCACACAAATGTTTATTGCAGCTCTACTCACAATAGCAAAAACATGGAACCAACCATGTTGCCCATCGAAACTGGACTGAATTTTAAAAATGTGGTACATATACACGGTGGAATATTATGCAGCCATAAAGAAGGAAAAATATATGGACTTCACAGCAACCTGGATGGATTTGGAGTCGATCGTACTTAGTGATTTATCATAGAAACAAAGAACAGAGTTCCATATGTTTTCACTCATAAAAGGACCTTGAACAATTATAATGCTATAAGAAAGCCATTGACAGTAATAGGAAACTATTGGTTGGGGGGTGGTGGGATAGGCAGTTGAGGGAAACTGCTAGGGCAGGGAGGGGCATACCTCATTAACAAGGGTACCGGTATGATCAATGTTTGTATACATAACCCTGAATTGTATCCCACATCTTTACATTAAAAATAAAATAATAAAAAGAAGTTTAAATCAGCAATTTGCTTTTAAGTAGCAAGCAGCATTATAAACAGATTTGTTTTTTTGCAATAAAAAGTTAAAAAGTGTTCCTGAAAGAGTGGTATGTTTATTGACTTATATACAGCCTGTTTAATTGTTTTTTTAAACATACATGCTAGCCGGGCTCGGTGTCTCAGTCTGTAATCCCACGCCTTGGGAGGCTGAGATGAGTGTATTGCCTGAGCCCTCGGGTTCGAGACCCACCCAGGCAACTTGGCGAGACTTCATATCTACAGTAAATCAAAAAATTAGTAGGGCGTGGTAGCTACTGGAAGGCTGAGGTGGAAGGATCAGCGGAGCCCAGCAGGTCGAGACTGCGGTGGCCAGGAGCATGCCACTGCTCTCCAGTCTGGGCGACAGAGTGAGACTCCAACTCAAAAAAAAAAAAAGCATACATGCTAAGTAGTAAAATCAAACCACTTGTTCATGCTTTTTCTAGAATGGATTTAAATATGCTTTCATCAAACACTGATGACTATCAATTCTTTATTTGGGCACAAGGCTCTCTCCTGAGCTCTAGAACATCCTACACAACAGGTTATTTGGCACTTCCTACTGTTTTTCTCATGTGACTCTGCTTCCTTTCTTAGAACTATTGTTTACCAGTTGTCCCCTTGCTAAAAACTTTGGTGTTAGCTTACATTCTTTTCTATATTTCCTTAATATTTAAAGTTAATTGCCAAGTTAAATAAATTTTATTTAAACATAGTTTTGAGTTTTGACCATCTAACTTTTAGGGCCACACTGGAGTCTTTACTTTTATCATTACTATTATCATTAATGAGTACAAATTCATACAACAACCTTTAATGCTTTCATGATGAATTAGAACAGAAAGAGAAAGAGAGAGAGACCGAGAGAGAGAGAGAGAGAGAGAGAGAGAGAGAGAGAGAGAGAGAGAGAGAGACAGAGAGAGAGAGACAGAGAGAGAGACAGAGAGAGAGAGGGAGAGAGACACTATTTGGCCAGGTTTAAAAATAAAATCTATATTTTTATAGTTGACACACCAAGTGTGTCTCTTGTCTCTGAAGCTTTCTTCTGCACCCAAACAGCTTCTCCACCTCTTAACTATTAATCATAACACTATTTCACCTTTTTACCAATGTCCTAATTTGGATATTTTCACTGCCTAGTTGACTTTCCCGTTCTGATTTTACACACATCGAATACAAACATATTTTATCATGTAATTATAGTCTGTGAACATATGTTAAAGGATTTCTATGATCGCTTTGACAAAAATGAGAAATCCTTAGCATATTGTGAGTTAACTTTATCTCCATTTATTGTTGGCCTCTTGTCCCAACCTTTCTCTCCTTCATATAGTCCCTTAAGAACATTGAAAATTCTTGCTTATCTTGATGGCTGTACTCAACCTCTCCTTTCTAAATTTTATTCCATCCTTCTTCTCTGGTATTAATTTTTTATGTTCTTCAATATGTTTTTCAGTTTATTATAGATTGATTATATTATTCTTGCTTTACACAGTCCACTTCTTCATTGTATTATGAGATACTTGAGTAAAAGTACTAACCCTTTGCAGTTCCTGGTATAGGGGACATTCAACACATATGTAAAACAAACCAATCTATTAATAAAGTAGTTTCATTCAGAATACTTTTATGAATTCTTTAAAACAGAGGAATAAAAGCACACAGTCAGATGATTCTTGAAGTCTACTTGAAATAATTAATAGATGAAAGGTTTTGTTCCACAACTAGAAAGTGGTATTACCTTTGGCTTACTACTTACATTTTTGACAATTGTATAATTTCCCTTCTGAAGATTAGATTATTATTTGTATAATGTAAAGTAGTATCAATGGCACAAGTGGGATTTGAATTTACATTATGAATGTTTCTTAAAAAATGAGGCATATTACCTCAGATACCACCTGTTAAGTTTTTGCACTACCATGCAGCGTGTAACAAAGAAAGACATTATATACATAAATTAAAATGTAATATTATAATTGTATGCAAATGACACATGGTATATATCTTAATTTGTACTGTCTACTCTAAAGTATATTTTTAAAAAGCATCATTTTTCTTCTACTTGTCACCTTATTTTTCATTCATAAATGACAACAAAATGAAAGGCCTATTATGCTAACATACATCAGATAAAACAAATGTAAATATTGTCGAAACAATATAACACTTTCAAAATTATTGCTCTTTTTTATTAAGTTACAATATGAAAGGAAATAAGGCAAAACTTTACATATGTCGTTATAATGTTTATGCCTTAGGCTTTTGCTACAATTTACCTTCAGTTAATAGAATACTCTTTTTTTTATAACTCGAGGATTCTAAAGCACAATTTGTTTTGAGAGTCGAATTTAATTACAGAATTTTACTTTGCAAAATGAGGTAAAATGATGGAACCTTAATTCTTTCTTCATATTGACTATTTTCTGAAGGTACAGAATGAATGAAACTTTGTACTTGCAAATTATATCTGTCCACATCTCTTGACCGAATTTGGTGCTAAGTTTTTAATTACTAATGCATGCACGTTTTTATTAATTAAAATCTATTATTGGAATATTCATCATGATAAAACTCCTATAATTTTTCTAAAAATTTCATGTTTATATCTTAACCATTTTGAAGGCAGGATCTATATGCTAACTATCAGCAATGAGAGGGATTTGATTTGAGATGTTACTAGGTTATAGTAGACTAAGAGACATGACATATCTGAACATGCCATTCCTTTTGCTCACAAAGGAAAATGATAGCCTCTATTTGTTAGCTCTGACTGACTTCTACTGGGAAACTATACTAAAATAAACTGAACTCAACTGTAGGATAAACTGTTAAAGACGTCAAAGAGTAAAAACAAACCAAACTTGAATCTTATTGTAAGGAGGACCTTCTTCATCTAAAGAAGAGAAGTGACAGGGGACAGCCATTAGATTGTAGACTTCCATACTTTAAAAAATATTTAATAAATTATTTTTTAAATGATGAAGCTTCTATAAAATAATGGCCTAGGTGTGAAGGCTACAGGTTACTGTTCACGAATGTTTGCCTGAATATGGCTTTAATGTAAGGAGTGTAATTCCAGCTAATGAAAATACAAACTGGAAATAAATGTCAGAAAGTATTTTATCCCTTTATATTTGTTTTCAGTTACTTAGGGCATTCTAATATACTGTCAAATAAATTTTATCAGAAAAGACAATTTACACATTTGGTAGAAATCTAGGTGGTTTTGTAGAATTATCAGTTTCAATGTTTCTCATTATCTTGTCACATTTCTTTATCAGTGTGTTTTGTGCCTCCTGCTTTTACCAGTGTGCCATTTTGTATATAAAGTAACCAAAGTGTAAGTAAAAATGTTTTAAAAACATGTTAAAACTATTAATGATTAAAACTATAACAGTTAGTGAAATTAAACTAAGTTGAAAATCTAACTTACGGATTCTTTCAGGAGTATGCCCATCCGATCTTCATGAACCTGAGATTGTCACTCAGCAAGAATTCATGAATTCTTGGAGCATTTCATTTTAAAGAAAAATAATTGAGCATTTATTATTAAATAATTAATCATGTAATAATAAAAGATGTCATAGAAATATTCACAAGAGGCTAGATGAGATGACTTCCACATACCTCAGTGTTAAACTAAAATACCAACAAAATAGATTTTGGTCAACTGAGTATGAGGAAATCTTTATACATAAAATTTACAAAGGAAATTACAAAAACATGTTTCTTAGTTTATAGCCCTTTTTGTAAGGTCTAAGTTATAATGTCATAATAATGAGAGGAGAAAAAATTTGGGAAAGACTTTGTAGAGTGAGGTGCCCTAGGATGTGAATTCCTAAGAACAGGAAGTGGTCCTATCTCCTTTTTTTTAGATTGGCAATGCAGTGGGACCACTCATGGGTTCTGATTGACTTTTTTGTTGAAGTTGTGAGACACAGACAATAAGAAGCTAATTTACACAGAAATCTGAGGAATAAGAGAAGGGCTAACCTACTTCTTTGAAAGTGAAGACAGTAGTTTTTTTGGATCAGTCTGGAGATGGCTGTTGTATTGGCTTGGGTTTATAATCCCAGACTCAACTTCTCTCAATGCAAATGTGGCATACATCTTTCCTGTAGACAAGGTATGGGATATTCATGGGAGAGGCCAAGCAATAAGGTCATCTGTAGTAGTAAGGAACTCCAACAGCAAGAAACCAGATGTGAACACCAGAGCCCTAGAACCAAAAGGGTTGAAAGTGACTACCAAAAGGGATTCAATCACGCAAGGCAAAGGGACTATAAAATGGAGTTCCCAGCAAAGAAATCTCTAAAAACCTCACAAGAGAAAGGGTCATTAGGCACACCCAGGGGTGCAAAGGGAGCTGCTTTAGGAAAAACTTCAAGTGTTTTTCATCTGCTGTCAAACTACAACAGTCATCAACATAGAAGAGTTCTGTGACCAAATGAAGGGGTTTCACCCTACCACCAAACAGCAGACACCAGCTTGGTGCCTTCCAACAACTCAGTTCCAACACTATCTACCTGGGGATAGGGTCAGATCTCACAGGGTGGGGTTTTTGTTCCATAAGACTGTCCCCCTCCCATCACCAGACACCATTTGCAAGTCAGGGCCTCTGTAACTATTGACTGGCTTCAAGTTGGGGCTCCCATGATCCTTCTTTGGGTTCAATTAATTTGTAGGAGAAACTCACAGAACTAAGCGAAATGCTTACTTACATTTATTGTTTTATTTAAAAGTACATTTTAAAGGCCATAGATGAAGAAAAGTATAGGTCAAAGTACAGGAAGGGGTGCAGAGCTTCCATGCTCTCCCTGGTTGCCACCCTCCAGGAACCTCTACGTATTCAGCTACCCAGAAGCTCTCTGAACCCTGTCCTCTTGGGATTTTATGAAAGCATCATGACATCAGCACTTCTTCTCCCAGAGTATAGGGTAGGGCCCTCTCTTGGAAGGATTTTAAGACCCACAGTCAGAAGTCCAGGGAAGATTATAATCCTGCCTTGAAGCAGGTGAATGCAGGACAGGAGAAAGTGAGAGAGATTCTATTTCTTGAGGCCTGACCCACCCAATGTTATAACAAAAAACTGTAACAAAGGCTACGGGAGTTGTGAACCAGTAACCAAAGCAGAAAACCAGTATCTCTCATCTCTCTTTCTCTTTCTCTCTGTGTGTACACACACACACACACACACACATATATTTAAGTGAATATTTATATTTATATAATACACACACAAAAAATAACACCACAGCAACTTATACTAAAACTAGTTAACTCAAGATCTTTTCTACCTTTTACCTCTTCCCAACTTACTTTTCACTTTTCCCCCCATGACTTTCATCCCTACATCCAGTCTGAATCAGAAACTGGGTCAAAAAGTAAGATAACTAGAGAAGAAGTGAGACTTTCTTTCTTTCTTTTCTTTTCTCTTGCTAAGCTTTCAGGTGAAAGAATGCTCAAGATAGGGAAAAGGAAATTAAAATCATTAAATCAAATGTGTACCATTGAGTACATATTGTTCTAGACATCAGACACTCAGCTATCTCAGTCAAGAATGGGATTGTTAAAGTGACTGAAGCATCACCTATTAACCAAAAAAGAGTGAAAAAGTCATGAGATTGCCGACATTTTGATACAACAGCTGCAAAGGGTAATTCTCAGTTGAATAACTTTGAAAGCAAGAATGGAAGACAAAAATAATATGCTGCTTATGTCCTCAATTAAGTTAGTTCATAATACTATTAACATGCTAATATGAATGTTTGCTTTTTTGACATGGATACATACTCAAAAATAAGAAAAAAAAAATCTCTGAGTGCCAGAAAGGAAAAAGGAAATCATAGCTGTGAAGACTGAAATCATTTGAGAGGCTGGTTCCACCAGGTACGTGCATCTACAAGGATGGATTTTTTTTGTATTTTTGTGTACTGGAGGTGAGGTGCCAAGACATATATACATGTGTATGTGCTGGGGAACAGGGTCCTGAAAACAGAATCCCTAAAGTTAGAGTTAGGGAAATAAGTCCACTTGGTCAAAGCTGGAAGAAGTAGCCCACTGGTCCACTGCCCCATTGATTCAGCACAAAAATAGGTCACAGATCTTCAAGATGGTACAATTAGCTCTGAAATCAGAGCTCTCAGCCTGCATCTTGTAAGAGCCTGGTATCTATTTCGTAAAATAGTCATCAAAAGTAAATAAAATGTATACTTGTAAGGAGCCTAGGTGTATGCCCCCCCAAAAATTAATCTTTTAAAAATGTAATAAACTGCTGAATTAATTTCATATAGACCACATATTTCTTTCTGATAATAATTATCAAATAATAATTTGTAATATGCCAAAACTGATTTACCTGAAAATATTTTTAAATATTGGCCTCTCATATAACATTCAGTGAATTATAAAAACATACAGAATATTTCACATACATTCTAAAAAATAGGTAGTACCTCCAGAGCAAATCTAATTATTAGCTCAATAATAGATATCCTGAAAGCTTTAATTTAATTTTCATTTTCATTACATTATTATAGATGGTCTTATTTCTGTTTTTTAATCTATATTTCTGTCTTCTGTCTGATCATAATCTAAAATAGTCTTACATTCAACTCTGAATGTTATTATAATTGTCATCATTGTTTTATCTAATTTTTAAAAGTTTTATAAAAATGTCTTTCATATGTTTTTGTTATTCTTTAAGCTATTAAAAACATGTCACTGGATGATAAAATGCATTTTGATTGATTTGCCTAAAACTTTATTTTTCTTGATTGGCCCACAGTTATATATATTAAACTATTCTAATTTCTGTCATTATAGTACAATCTTCATCCCATGAAGACTTAAAATATCACAAGGTCCTTAAATATTGAAGAAATACCAATAAGATAACTTTTCTTTGGATTCTGAATGTGAATATTTTAAACTTCATTACCTATATTAGTTTAAGTATTCGCCCATACAATTAGGATAAAGACTCTTAACTTACTGAATTGGAAATGAGGAACACCATTTACACTTGATTTTAGAATGTATGCCAAAAATAATTAGCTTCTGTAACAGGGAATGACTCTGAATTTATTGTAAGCCATGACTATAAAATAGAAAAGTACTGCAAAAGATACAGAAATTAGAATGTTTCAAGGACATTAAGCTTTGATTCAACCCTCCAAAATTAGGTCAGGATTTAGTTTAGACCACCCATAATCTGGAGATTAATGTGGTTTTAGACATTCCATAATATGGTAGTCAAAAAGAAAATTCAATCAGTAATGCCATCACATTTCAGCTGTGGGACCAACTATGTACATAGAGCGGTTTTCTTTTTTAGAGGTACTCTGTTACTGGTCATCTTTCCTTTTCACTATCTTTGTGTTACTCTCTACTCTCTACTACTTTTCACTATCTTTGTGTTACTCTCTACTCTCTACTTTTAACTGAGATCTTACTTGGCTTTGAAACATGAAGAAATAGATCACCATATATCACTCATATATTCATGGCCTGTATCGGACATGAATCTATTTCATTATTTTATGTGTTTTCTGAAAATTAAGTTCCTCTGAGAAAACTGACTTTATTCATATGTGTATGAATGTGTCTATGCCTCAACAAATTCTTAAAGCCTTTTATGATATGGTAGATATTCACATTATGCTACATAAATAGCAATAAATTCATAGGACACTAAATCCTGGGAAGAACATTTTCCAAAGATGTTATGTGCTGTCCTATTGGTAGTTATATGTGAGAAGATGGGTCCAATATTAGGGGCCTTGCAAGATATCTAAGATTGTTCTGTCATCACTTAGGGTGTCGATGTTTCTCAGGAACAGCCACTCCAAATCAGAGTGGGTCAACTATTTACATATACTCTCTGGATCATCGGGATCTGAATGTTAGCAGCAGAAATTATTTCCAATTCATAAAATTCCAAAATATACTGAAGTATTTATTTTATCTTATGCCTCTTGTAAGATTTTTTTCGTTTGTTTGTTTTATTTTATTTTTATCTGTATTTTATATTGAATTCAGAATCAGGGCAACTTCACATACATTCAGTACATTTAATAAAACAAAGATACTCACCCACTCATCCCTATTTACAAATATGCACACATACTTAGCAAACTGTATTATTTATTGATATTTGTACAAATTATTGTTATTGAGAAACCACGCCAGCAACATTTTGAATGCTGAGCTAAGATCTTTCTCTTTTACTAAAGTATACGTGATAGACAGCTATATAGAAGGCAGTAATGCTAGACAGAATGTGAGAAGTGCTGGGCTAGGAGGTCCAAAAATGTTCTCATAATGTTGAGAGACACAGGGACATCATTTGGTGAGGGTATCGGGAAAAACTGCACGCATGTTGTGACATGTGTGAAGACTTTTGAGTGGCAGTAGGGATTTGTTAGAGGGTTGTATGGAAGTGGAGTTACACAAATGGATTTCAGCCCAAAGTGAGAGCCAGAGTGAGCGTTTGAAGGTGAAAACATGATGATGTGTAAAGAAAAGAGCAAACAATCTCACTTGACTAGAGGATAGAATTTGTTTAGTGCATGAAATATTAGAGTTTATCTTAAGTAAAATAGTGAGGTTATTTCCATTTTGTAATCTAGAGCTTATATAATATGATCTATACTTTTAAAAATATGAATATGTGGTATATAAGGTCCTGCTTCATTTTATTTGACTGAGAACCACAGTAAAAAATATATTTAACCACTTTGGAAGGCCGAGGCGAGTGGATTGCCTGAGCCCGTGGGTTCGAGACCTACCCTGGCAATTTGGTGAGACCTCATCTCTATAATCAATCAAAAATTAGCCGGGCGTGGTAGCACGTGTCTGTAGTTGCAGTTACTTGGAAGGCTGAGGTGGAAGGATCGCCAGAGCCCAGCAGGTTGAGGTTGCGGAGGCCGGGAGCATGCCACTGCACTCCAGTCTGGGCAACAGAGTGACTCCAAGTCAAAAAAAAAAAAAGAAAAAGAAAAAAATATATTTAACATCACCAATATCCTGTATACATATACACAATTAGCACAAAAATTTGCATAAAATTACTTTTCCATACTTATAAGGGGTTTGTACTTGTGTTGTCACTCTGTTCTCTTATTTATTTTGTTCTATTACATTTCATTTTTAATGATGTTTGTGGCTCATAGCCCGTAGTTTGAACACGACAGGTATTGGTAAATAAGTAATAAATGAATGAGTTTTTAGATAGGAGAACAAAATAAGAAAAAACTGCATTAGTTCCAAAAATTTAAGCTAACCTGCATGTGAGTGGTAAAATTAAGGAAGCATGTGAGAGGAATTTTAGAGGTAGTACCCATGAGTTTTGCATGTGAAAATTTGTGATGATAAGAAAGTTGAAGATAGAGAAAATAATTCCAAAATGTTGGATTTAGGGGATTAGCAAATTCAGAAAGAATAGTTGATTATATGAGAGGATAAACGTAGGAGCTATATGAGCATGCAAGTGCTTAGATGTTGACTTTTCTTTTGGCTACTTGATCTAAAATATTTACTGGTCATTCAGATAAAACTCAAAAGATAAAAAAGCAAGGAAAGAAGCAAAATGTGTAAGATAAAAGGAATAACTCTAGATTCTATCCTAAATGAAAGTCCTAAATTGTCCCATGTTTCTACATTACAGCTTGCTTCCCATCTTAAAAATGGTATTCTGGTTGAGGCTACTCTCCTTAGGAGATAGTGGCTTAGGAATTAAGGCTTCTTTCCTCGTGTGGCTCTTCCATCTTCAACATGTGTCCTGGAGGTGTTCTCTAAAATTTCTGTCAAAAGACAGAAAATGTCCATGTGTGAATATTTTTATGAACCAGGTTTGGGAAAAAGTATGATTTTTCTTCTATCCGCATTCTATGGATAAGAACATTCACTTAATTATAAGGGAGGCTAGAAATGTCAGCTAGCGATGTGCCAAAAGAAGGAGGAAACTGAATGTGGTGACTACCTATAGCCTACTAGTTTCTTCCACGTTATCTTAGTTTCATACAGCTGCCAAAACAACCTGTCATCCATAACATGACTTAAACCACAGAAATTAATTGTCTCACAGTTGTGGAGGTTAAAAGTGGAAGGTTGTGGTGTCAGCAGGATTAGTTCTGAAGGCTGTGAGGGAGACTCTTTTCCATGCCTCTCACCTAGCTTCCAGGAGTTTCCTGGCAAACTTTGGCTTTCCTTAACTTGTGGAATCGTCATTCTTGTCCCTGTCTTTGTCTTCACATGGTGTTTGCCCTATATTGGTATCTAAATTTCTCATTTTGTATAAGGACACCAGTCTTATTGTCACATCCTACTTCAATATGGCCTCATCTTCACTAATTATATCTGTAATAATCCTGTTTCCAAAGAAGATCATATTCTGAGGTAGTAGGGGCTAGGACATCGACATTTCAATTTTAGGGGTGAATAATTCCACTCTTAAAGCACACAAAGTTAAATTTTAATTCTAAACACACACGTCTTGGAATTCCCTGAATAAATAGGATGCATTAACTTCATTAATACTCAAAGAAATATTTCTGGTAGAGAGAAAATAGACGCTGTGGACAGAGCTTGTGGGGGTGCTCATAGTGGGAGGGTGAGAAGGAAAAAAAGTGAACAGATATCCTTAGAAGTGTCAGAGGTGAGGGTCAGATGAGGATCATCCAAGTGAGGCTGATACAAAGTCACAGCATCGCAGAATCAAGGAGGGAACTTGCTCTGTTTGAGGGAGTGCTTCCTGAGGAAGTCAGCAGTGCCAATTGTTGCAGCTGCTGTTCAACCCTTAGCCAGGTTTGTGTTCAGTATTTTCTTTGTATAATGAGAACATTCTCATACAGAGAACAATAGCTTGCCCAACATCTTTTAATAAACTACTTGCAAAATTGAGATTGGCAATGAGAACTCTCAAGTCTGAAATAAGCCAAGTTCCTGGCTCTCTAATCTATGTATACCACCTGTCTGTTTTTGCTGGAAGAAACAGTGAGAGAACACACATTTGTCTCTATAGGATTTTAACTTGTGAAATGTTTTGGATTGCTTACTCAGTCTTTCTGCTATTTTTTTAGGGCCAAAAAGTTTAACTGGATCTATTTCATGGCAAATCAGGATTTACAAATTAATGTAGTATGGTGCTGTTATAGCATCGGTGTCTAGGGAAGTAGCGTGGCATACGGAAAGCCTGCCAAACTGGACATAATGTATCCTAGGCTCTAATTCTTACCCCAAAAGCGTAACCATAGGCAATCACACAGTACTGTGAATTTCCATCTCTTCATGCATAAAATTAGTTACATTATTATTCTAAGATCTAGGAACATCCTTGGTATTATCTCTTCCCCTTATGCTTCATACCTGGATTAAATAAACATGGATTGAAAGCCTATATGTTATAAGGCACTATTCTAGGCATTCTCACATACATTATTTAATAATATTTTAAATTTGATTGATTTAATAGAGGGAGATTATCCTCAACCATGTATATTCATGGAGCACAACTTAACATTGATAGACTGGTGTAAAATTTAATCAAAATATTTTTCTGTGTCATGCTACCATGTGTAATGAAAGCACAGTGCTCCGCAAACACAGAGAAAACAAACCTTTTTTAAGCCAGTGTTCAATGTGAAGCAAGATCTGCCTGACTTTTTCTTACTCCTGGCCCCAGAAATCCGCAGCTATTGCCCACCAGGTTCGGGTCTCTTTATATAGCAGCATCTGGAAGATTCCTTACCCTTGGACTTTAAGCAAATGTCCAAGCAATCTGCACAGGATAATAAAACCTGTCCTCTTCAATGAGAATGATGTATGAGTTACTCTATATCAATTTAAGATACCTGTGCTTGTTTATTTATACTGGTATTTGTGAATGTGTATATACGGTTTCATATATAAATGCTATGAAATGGGTTTTCATATAAAGATTTATGACAAAACAATGATATTAACCAAATATCCTATTTGTTTGTTTTGTTCTGTTATGTTTTGGAGAGTCTAATTTACTTTAAGAAAAAAATATAATTCACAAGAACAATTTGAGTTGCAACTCTGTGTTCAGTAACTCGGATAATGTCTAATATATAAGGTTATCTACGCATACTAAGTATAATCTGCTTTGTAGCAGCCGCAGTTCCAAAAACAGAGAGAAAAGTTTGTGGACTGCACAGTAACAAGCACACATGCCCTGCTCCCTGGCAGTGCCCCAGGGCAGATGGCGAGCCTCGAGGGAAATGATTTCATGGCACATGCTGAGTAGTAGACACTGGGGAGTCTAGCCACAACAAATATTTTTGTCTCTTAATGATGGCACAAAAGAATAGACCCCTAAATCAAAAGGACCGTGAAGACATCCACACTGGTATCTTGGGAGTAGCTGGTGTTGATTGAAGATCAGTGCCCGGAAGGGCTGCTCCAGTGCCTTGACATTAAGTTGGATTCTTGGACCTTTGCCTAACTCTTGGGCATAATCCATATACACAATGAATTGGGGTTTCAGATTGATGTTGAGAAGGGGAATTTACATATGTGTGTGTGTGTGTGTGTGTGTGTGTGTGTATTTCCAGTTTACTAGTTTTTGAATTGGGAGACAGTGCTTAGCCAGGGATTCAGGGAAGACTGACTTCTTTTCCAGTCTAAATTCCTCCTCTTAGAGCTCATATTGATTCTCTTCTGTCTTATCAGATGGCATTATTGTTTAATTGTGTTGCGGCAGGAATCATTTCTTTCTTTTATTTTTCATGCCTCCCTACTATTTTTAGAAATTTCTGACTATCTGCACCCACATATACTCGGATTTCACTTTAAATGCTGAGATGTTGTCATTGATTTCCAGAGCAGCTTGATTCTTCCTATGCCCTCTGTGAAGGGAGGGCACCTGCATTGTCTTTTAAACAATGGGGTGAGTTTTGTGACTTTGGATGGTTGTGCAGTTCTTTCTATAGCTGAGTAGAGGGGTCAACCTTTATTCATACTAGAGTAATTTACTCACCCTAGAGAATGTTGTGTGAAGAAAATACAGATTCTTTATTCAAAATAACTCATCTGATTTTCTTCCCACCTCCGTCTCTACCCCATGGTTTATCAAGGGAAAAATCTAACTAACTTTCTAGGATGTGATATTTGGGGACTTTTCAGTTTCATTAGCTTTTGGGTGATTTGGGCTTGTTCTTTCAATATCTTCCCTGTCTGCCGAATTAGGCTTCTCTCAAATATTTTGTCTGTGTAAAAGAACTGCCAAACAGAAATGCATCAGACCCTTGTTAAAAATGGCTAGGAAGGGATTAGACAAGACTTGCATAGAGAGTCAAAAGCATAGAATAGATAAGAGAGTTTGAACTCAATTCTTCTGAAATGAAAGGTGAAAGGATTTTTATTTTATTATTATTGTTCTATTTTTAAAATGTGGGGTACAATTCAGGATTAAGTACATAAGTGGTCATCATTCAGGTGAAGTTTGGGTCTCCCATTGATCCTCACTTAGCCTAGTTTGGAATCAGGTACCTTTATTAACGTTATGTGCCCCCACTCCCCTGTAAGTGTCACACTATTGCCAATCACTTTCTTGTAGTATTGTGATAAATGTTCAGGATCCACTTATGAATGAGATCATGCGGTCCTCAGTTTTTTGTTTTTGTAATAGATCACAGAGTATGATAGAGTCTAAATCCATCCAAGTGGACAGAATTTTTTTAAAAATATGGTAGATATACATGATTGAATATTATGCAGCCATGAAAAAGGGAAAATTATGGACTTTTTAGTAACCTGGAAGGATTTTTAAATGATGGTGTGACCTAATTTAAAAAATACTGGAAGACGTTAGAGAGAAGGCTAATCAATGTGATTAGGCCACCTGTGTTTGTTAATTGGGCCTCGTGGAAGCTGCAGTTCTTTTCTCTCACAGAGATTGGGATATGAACCCCTATCTTTCTTTCTTTTTTTTTTTTTTTTAGAGCTACAATAATCAAAACAGCTTGGTATTGGTACAGGAACAGGCATATAGACCAATGGAATAGAATTGAGATTCCAGAAGCAAAACCTCAATTTCTCAACCAACTCATCTTCGACAAAGCCTCCACCACCTATCAATGGGGAGAGGAGAACCTATTCAGTAAATGGTGCTGGGAAAACTGGCTGACCACATG
>CAUYQG010027620.1:0-46107 GCA_963574415.1 Tarsius wallacei | reverse complement strand
CAAGTAGCTGGAACTACAGGTGTGCGCTACCACACCCGGCTAATTTTTTGATTTATTGTAGAGATGAGGTCTCACCAAGTTGCCCAGGCGGGTCACAAACCCGTGGGCTCAGGCAATCCACTCACCTCAGCCTCCCAAGGCACGGGATTACAGGCTGAGCCACGGAGCCCGGCTTGAACTTAAAAGATATTTAAAACAGTTTAATTTTAAATATATAATATATACCAATGTAAACTGAAACCAACACAATTTCTATTAGAATTTTTACAGAAATTAAACTTCGCCCTAAGACTGAGTCATTATCTTATTGATTAAAAAAATAAGAATCTATGTAAAAAGAACTATATTTATCACAATAAAGACCAAGTAAAATGTAACAAAACATAAAACAACAGAAACAATTCATGAATGTTCATCAACATCTGTTCTTGAATTTACTAGGTCTATCAGATACTAATTCTAGGGATGGAAAAAATCTCAACACAAGACATGAGCATAAAATCCTAACAGTTACTTACTGTATAAGAGAAGCCCTTTCAAAGTATGGAATGGCTTTTTCATAGAGTTGGGTATCAATGTAATAGGCTCCAAGCCACTCAATGACTTCAATATTGGAAGGGAAATATCTGTATGACTGAAAAAACATGGAGTGTGACAACACAACTTCGGTGGCGACATACAATTTACTTCTTGAATACTTTACCTATTAATGAATTATTTTGTCCAATGTGAAATTTCTTAATGAAAAAATATGAGCTGCCATGAGTAACTACAGTATTTAGAAAACTTGAGCTTTGACATATTTTTCAATTATCTGTAAGTACTATAAATACCTTCCCGATATACTGACATATGATCTGAGTCAACTTATACTGACATATGATCTGAGTCAACTGTTTAAAATAATCAAAAAGGGATGTAAATCATGCTTCAAGAGAAAATGAATTTGAAATTTTGATTTCTTTTTTTAAGAGACAGGGTCTTGCTCTCTTGCCCAGGCTTGAGAGCAGCGGCACAATCATAGCTCAGTGCAACCCTGACCTCCTGGACTTCAGTCATCCTCCTATCTTGGCTACTCAAGTAGCTAGGATTATACATGTGTACTACCACACCTGGCTAATTTATTTTTTGTTGATCTGGGGTCTCACTATGTGGCCCATGGTGCTCTCGAACTCCTGGGCTCAAGTGATCTTTCTTTCTTGACCTCCCAAAGCACTGGGATTATAAGCATGAGCAACTGCTCCTGGACCAATTTCATTTTTTGATTAAAGTTAATACAGAACTAACAGAATTCATCTTCCAAGAATGCTTTATTTTCTTTGAAATAAATCTCTGTTCATTTAAAAACTAATCAGCTTTTCTAAATGTTTAAAGGCCTACTCCTTCCTTATAACAATTCATTTTTATGCCAAAGCATAGAGGGAAAGCAGGACATTATACCCACCTCGTAGTAATACTGAAACGCCTGGGCTTTGTCTCCAACGCCATCATATAATTCTCCCAGTTTAGACAAAGCTTTGGCATCAGTCGGAACAATGCTGATCATCTGCGTCAGCCATTCGATAGCTTGGTTGGGGTCTTCCATTAATTCATATCTCGGGCAACATTAGTTAAGAAAAACAAGTGTTCTAAACGCATTCACCAATGAGCAAGCCTAAGACCAGCATTCCAGTAGACATGCTGCATAGCCAGCCTGCAGGGACGTGCTGCTCTGTGGCTGCTTCCTCTGGCTTCTCTGGGGTGGGGGGACACAGGCAGGCCTGTGGGCAGCCCCCTTGCCCCATGTACCCTGCTCTCCCTCTGGCTTCACACGATTCCTAAGAGCAAAACCAATGTTTCTAGGAGAACTGTTCAAAGTATTGTCTAAAATTCAGCCGTCATAAAATGCCTGAATGTTGTGTTTGATTATTCTAGCTCTCAACATGACCAACCTATTAAGGGAATTGTTTTCATGTATTTTTCCTGTGAGTATTCCCTAATTAGCTTAGAAGCCCAAGAGAGTGAGTCTTTTTTCGTAGCTTCCTTTAGTACGTAGTAAGTTCCTTGTATATATTCAGGTCATTTATTCATAAAATGACTGATTGACTACCACTTATTTTTACATTAGATATCTCAGTGAAATAAAAATATTCCAATCCAAAGTTTTCTTGAAAAATAAAAGGATCTCTTATTTTTAATGATGATACATATGATACAACAAGAAAAAAATAAAACTAAGAAAATGTATTCAAATAGCCTCAAATATACTAACTGCTTGACTGGACCTAAAAAGATGATGAACTGGCAGTATAAGGTCAGAATTCCGGCAGTTTCAGAGAAAGAAAATGAATAAAGCAAAAACTTAATAATTAAGCTTTAATTTAATATTAATTAAATTAATTAACTTAATAATTAAGTTTTAATTTAATATTAATTAAATTAATTAACTTAATTGATTCTCAATACCAGTTAAGTGAATTAATAACTGTCCCTGAGTTTTTCAAATAAGATACATATTTGCTATCTGGTAAAGAACCTGGGCACTGTTTCGCAGGATTGCGTGAAGTTTCAGGAAACAGTCCAAAGCCTCGTCCAGCCGGTTCAGCTTCTTATAGGTCAGGCCTTGAAGAAAAGAAAGCAAGTCAGTAAGCAGCATGACTAGCAGTCGTTTACTCAAAGTAAATATATACAAATATTCATCCAGAAGAGATGATGAAGATCAGCTGAGGCTTTTTTCTTTTTTTACAAAAACCATGGGCTGGGGACTCGCTGGCAGATGCCAAGCCATGCACGAAACTTCTGTGGGTGTTGGGGCGTGGGGTGGGCAGGAACAGACAACAAGTTAACAACAGGCAGAGTGAGCAGCTCACAGATCCACTTGATGCAGGTGCAGCATTTAGTCAGTGGACATTTAAAGTCAGCGGGAGGAGGGGACTCGTAATAAGCAGTGCCAGGACGACTGATGACACATGAAGGGAGAAAATGGAGAGTCTTAGTTCATGAAAAATATTTTTTAATAACTTATTTTTAGACTAAATAGAAAAACAAAGCTGTAAGAATATGAAAAGGGGCAACCCCTTCGGGTGCCCTCCCACTGTGGGAGCTTTTCTGTCCTCTCAATAAACCCTGCTTAAAAAAAAAGAATATGAAAAGAAATATGGGAAAAGGACTTTATAACCCTGGGGTAAGAAAAGGGCTGCATAAAGCGATAAACACAGGCAGCCACATAGTTATAAAAAGCCAAACTTGACTACATTAATAACAGAAACACTCTGTGTTATAAAAGAAACTACAAACAAAGTTAGAAGTCAGGGAAAGGAGGGAAAGATCTTTAAAACACACAAGAGAAGAAAGAAGGTCACGTCTGGAGCCAAGCTTCAGCATGCAGGCCTGAGCTCCCCGGTCAGTGCTCCCACCCAGACGCCCCATGGGCCGCCTATCCTCTTCCAACACCACATTCTCAGCGAGGCTCTCCAGGTTTCCTCGGAACCAGCACATTTCTCCCCGCCTCTCCTACCCTAGGTCAATGGCAGGGCCTCCTTCCTCCTTCAGGCAGGAGACTGCAGAGTCTTCTCCAGGAAGAAAGATCCTGTCACTAATGGGCAAGTCTCCAACCAAACAGACCAGACTGACACCCCTGGCAGAGCCTGCCCACTCGTCTCCCTCATGGGCCAGAGATCCCACTTCACTTTCAAGGCAGACACCTAAATCTCTGGAGACGGCCCCAGAGCATCAGGCGCCTGGGGAAAGGCCACACACGGGACAGAGAAAACACAGGACACTTCAAAAGACACATGAACCACAGTCGGAGGATTGAGACACAGTATCGCATGGACACATATTTGCAGCACTGCATACTCCAGCTGGAGAGCGATGGTGCCCACTGAGGGCAGCCCCAGAAAGGTGGGGAAGAGAACATGATGGGGGAGCCTTCATGTCCGAAATACTCTGCTTATTAAAAACCAAACCTGAAGTAAATATGGCAAAATGTGGACATGTGATAAGCTGCTGTGGCAGGCACATAGACACATTTACATTTTGTGTATTTTTTTTGTATGTTTGAAATTGTCCATAATTAAAAAGAAAGAAAATAGGATTTTTTTTTTACCCACATGTCAATTTAGGGAAAGTTAAAAAGAATGTTGATATGCAGTGCCACCAGGAATGTGAGAAATCAGTCAGGCATTCATCTACACTGTGGGAGAAGGGCCTTCTGGGAGGGCAGCATGGCCAAGCTGGTGCAAACGAATCATCAGACAATTACAACCAAGTTAGAAGTCGGGGAAAGTAGAGAAAGACCTTTAAAACACACAAGTGAAGAAAGAAGGACACATCTGGAGCCAAGCTCTGGCATGCTTTTGAATCATTAACTCCATTTACACTAATCTATCATCTGAGAGGCAGTCGTCATCTTTTCCATTTTTTGTGAGACATCAACTCCTCCTAATGTGCTGGAACGCTCTAAACAAAGCACACACACACACACACACACACACACACACACACCCCGCAAAAAATAAAGAACGCAGAAGCAAGTCCGCCCTGCTCCACTCACCCATATTGTAAAGCGCTTCGGTACAGGAAGAATCGTTTCTCAGAGCCTCTTTGTAGAACTCAGCTGCCTTCTCATGATCACCACTTGCAAACACCGTATTCCCTTTGTTGGTAAGAGCAGCTGGGCTGTACCTATCCGAGTTCACGGCCAAGTCTGCATAGCTGCTGGCCTGTGCAAGCTCATGTTCCTACACAAAGTGAACATTTATGTACATGGTTTGAACCTCTTCAGGCATCTTTTTTTCTCATTGTTCTGAGTGCAGACATCATAAACAGACCTTCTGAGATGACAGGGCTGATGAACAGAAATCAGCGTTTTACCTCTCTTGGTCTAGACAGGCTGATTGTACACGTGTTTTCATCATTACACTCAAGCACCCAAGTTTCTCACAACTGACTTCTCCAATCTCAGGGTTTGAATAACATTGTTTATCTCTGGTGGCTCCACACTCAATGCCTCGATTCCACGCTTGCTAAGCTGCTCTCTGTCCTCCCAGCCCCCAAACAGCAGTGGGGCAGCCTTCCCTCCCAGAGGCACACTGGCCTGCCACCTTTCAGGTCTCTACCCTTCCAGCAGCTGCTGTTTCCTCTCCCTCTCTGCCACCCATTGCTTGGTCAGGACCCTGCCAGCATTCACAAAAGTTCCAGGAGCCTCTTGATCCTTAAGGATCGTGGCCACTTCTGCCAGGTTGGTGTGGGGAAGCCAGGAGCTGCATTTCCCAACCCACCCTGTGAAGCTTTTGTCTAGACTGGTAAGAAGGTCCCAGAGCCCCCTCCCTGTGCGGCGCTGGTCTAGGTTGCCCAGAAGGCCCTCGAGTGGCATGCGAGTGCAGTCTTGCAGCAGTGGCCTCTCACTATGAAGGTCTCAATCCCAGCATCAGCTGCAGGACCCATGCAGAACGTCCGTGGGTGCCATTCTGTCCTCATTCCCCTCCTCTCTGTCTACCCTGCTCCACGGCAGGGTGGGGCTGCAGGCCCCAGGAGGCAGGTGCAGAGGCATCTGCTCCCCACAGACCACCCGTGAGGCCTCGGCACCTCAGAGGCAGCTGGATGCATGGGGCTGCTCCCACACTGCTGGGGACGCCTCAGATCCATCACACCACGGCCCCCATGACCGTGTGAGACCTGACTCCCAAGCCCCCCATTGCACACAGTGGCTGTCCCTGGTTAAGCTTTTAAAATTGTCGTAACTCAAACAGAATCAAACTGACCCTTCTAAGACGTACAATTCTGTGGCATTTAGCACATTCACAAATTGTGTGGCCACCAACACCAACTTCCAGGACGTGCTCCCACCCTCAGGGGAAGCCTGGAGCCTGCGCAGTCATTGCCCTCTGCTCCCTGGCCTCTGGCAACACTAGCCCACTTCTGCTTCCGGCCTCTCTGGACACTGGACATAAGTGGAGTCACACAGTCCGCAGCCTCCCGGCTCTGGCTTCTTTCACTGAGCACACTGTCTCTAAGGTCTGTCCACGTTGTCGTGTCAGCACTCCGATCTTTTAAGGCTGAAGAGTGATTCCACTGTAGACATTCCACATTCTGTTTTCCAGTCATCACAGATGGACACCAGGGTTGTTTCCACTCATCCTTTTTTGGTTACCATGAATAATGCTGCTATGAAAATTCACAGGCATGCAAGTTTTCATGTGGTCTGGTTAAACTCTGATACAAAAATTGCTACCTACATTTGGGTGCTGCTGTCATAAAACATGTGACACTGCCTTTTGGACAAGGCCATGGGCAACGTTTAGAAATGCTGTGGGGAGCTGCTGGGGACTGGGTGGGACAGGGGAAGGAGTCACTCAGAGGCTAGGACCAGGCAAATTCAACCTGCCGTCAGGAGACATGACAGCGATACCCACAGAGTGGCCTGGAGACAGGAAGCAGCCCTGTGGGTGTGTAGGTGGCCAAGAGCTACTGGGCAGGATGCTGGAGGGCCGACTGGTTCATTGGCTGGGCTGATCAGGTGCAGGGAGAGAGAGAGGAGCTAAGGAGACAAGGGTTTGGGTTTGCAGGTAGAATTGAAGGGAAAGAGAGAAGAACCAAGACACGTTGGGCTGGAAAATAAAATTATTTCATGTTCAGTTTTTCTTGGTGGCAACAGATTCTCAAAGTAGGAAACGCCTACAGGGTAGGGACCAATTCCAGGGTGCGACTGTGCCGCCTCTGTGAACAGCTCAAAAAGGTCTGTGGTCGAACCTGGCAGACCTCCTCTCCCAGGCAGACTCTTGGGGCTCTGTGCAAAGCAGCATGTACCCCTAACCAGAAAGGGACTGTTGTGGGAAGAACCATGGGTGCAGCTTTGGGGCATGAAGGAAACCCCAAGGAGACCTGGAGAAAATCCTGCAGGCTGTTTAGGGAGTTGTGCTGACAAGTGTTGCTAGCTTGGATTAAAGGGAAACATACAGCCAAAACAAACAAAGCCCCGAGCCTTAGCTTCCTCTGGGCAGAGGGCAGGCTGAGAAGTCAATGAGCTGCAGACAGGCTTCTATATTCAGGAGTATTCCCCCAGGGGCAGAGCCAGAGCCCAGATGACAAAAAACACTCCTTCCTCCCAGATCAGGAAGCACCGACCACATGTGTACAGCTGGGTTTCAGATATGCCAGGACCATGGTGCGATGTGACTCCACTGTGCCCCATTTTCAATGAGTGACTACCACCGCCATCCACAGAGCTGATGCGTGGGGGACAGGTGATGTGGTTTCGTGTTTATGGATCTCTGGATCAAGAGGAAGGTGGGGAGCTGTACCTGCAAAGCCCCATCTCCACCCAGGCCGGTTGCAGATCACGGCCTGCGGGCCTGACATGGAGAGGCTGGGGGGACCTGATACCTGGGGTTCCCATCTCCACCCAGGCCTGCTGTAGATCATGGCCCTTGGCCTGATGCCAAGAGTCTGGGAAGACCTGGTACCTGGGGTTTGAGTGCAGACTATGGTGGGCTGTGACAGCAACAGCCCCAGTAGGCCACACCTCCAGTGTCTATGCCCTGGTATGGCCCTCCCCCATGTCGGGTATGTCCAATAATATAACAGGCTCAAAGCACGCAGAGCCCTAACCTGCACTGTATGCTGGGCTTGCTCTGATGACACCCAGTCCCTCCCGACAACTCTGAGTCTCCTGCTGGGGCAGCTTCAAGAGGAAATTATCACCCTGGCTGACAGCTCACTGAGTGCCAGGCATGGGGGTGCCTCTGAACCTGCCCACCTGGGACAAGCCTCCGACAATGGCAGCTGCACCAGTGAGCCAGGCAGGCCCAGGGGAGCCACCTCGTCAGGCAGGATGTGAGCAGACATCTGGTGATGTCAGGCCACTAAGTCCATGGGCAGCTCCATACACAGCAATCCAAGACTGACACGACTCCATGCTGGATTCCAGCAGCATACTTTCAACTACTTATCACTTACCACACTCCTCACTTTACCTCAAAAGAGTTTTCACATTTGTTTAGTCAGAGTCTCAGTCTGTTGCCCAGGCTGGAGTATAGTGGCACGATCATGGCCATCACAGCCTCAACCTGCAGGGCCCAGGTGATGCTTCCACCTCAGTCTTCCAAACAGCTGGGACTACAGACACGTGTCACCATGCCCAGCTCATTTTTTGGTTAATTGTAGAGAAGAGGTTTCACCAAGTTGCCCAGGCTGATCTTAAACCCCTGGGCTCAAGCAAGCCTCTCATCTCTGCCTCCCAAAATGCTGGGATTATAGGCATGAGCCAATGTCCCTGGACTCATAGGTTGTAATGACAATCATTTTCTTCAGAACCAGGTACAACAAATTACTGAACAGAAGCGCCAACATCTCTGCTCAGTGGACTAGGCCTAACAGTTCCCTTCCTTGTCTCCTTAAAATTTCTGTCAGTTTTCTCCTGCATGCTCATCCAACATGGTAAAGATCTGGTCACTAGCGTGGGCACAAAACTCATCAGTGACTTTCTAAATTCAAAACGGAATGGCCACAGCAGACACTGAGCTTCACCCCATGAATCTGCCCTCAGAGCTGCTGGCAATATTGCTGCCACCAGCCTCGGCGGGCAGCCCCCACTGGTGCAGGAGAGAGAGGCCCCTTGTCCTTCCTGCAGATGCCCTTTCTGGGGAGCAGACTACGTTCAGGGCTGGCTTGGGCAGGGCACACAGGCCCACCAGGTGCCCCTGCGAAGGAGTGCTGGCCCCTGCTCCAGTGCTCCCTGCAGGATGGGCCAGTCTCTCCCTGGTCTGCATCCTCAGTCGGGTCTCATCAGCACCAGGACCGCTTTGAGCCTCAGCCTGTGCTGTCCTCTAGCTCAGCGCTGCTCCTCTCTGTGCCTCCGTCTACCTCGAAGACTGCACACCACCTCAGCTCCTCTGCCGCTTCTGGACCTGACTCACTCTTGCCTCCCTGGCGTGCACGGACCCGAGTCACCCGTGGAGAGGCCACCACTGTCAAAGCCTTGCCTCAAGAGACAGCAACCACAACTTACCTCGAGAGTCAGCCACCTGGGCAGTTCTTTTCCCGTCACTACACAACGTTTAAACACATTGGAGAACACGCTCAGCAGCTTCCTCCCTGGTCAGCGCCCTCCTCTGGACACACAGCGGAAGTCACACTCCCACCAGCAGCCTGGAGCCGTCTCTCTTCCCCTCCCACACAAGGGAGGGCCTCTCACTGCGTGCAGCGCAGAAGCTCCGGGAGGGTTGGGAAGCAGGTTTCCACGACTCTCACTCTGCCCGTCCCCTGAGGCTTTTCGCCCTCACGTCTCCACTCACCCACAGTAGCCCCACCAATGCCCCTCCCTCTCTTACCTCCATTCTGACTTTCGAGATCCAGCTTCCGTAAGAAATCTTCCCTCAAGGCCACAAACTAGAGCATCATCTGCCTCCCCTGAGATTCTGATGCCCTTGTGATCGATGTGACCTTCCTGTTCTTGACTCCGAGCCTAGCCTCCTCGCCTGCCTCTTGGTCCACAGTAAGCAAGCTTTCTTTTAGGGAGCTTTCAAACTTCTTGTGCTCTCAACGACTGGCATCCAGTAGGCACCCGATGAATGCCTGCTGCAGATTCTGCTTGGTGGCCTGACAGAAGGCCTCTCCCCTGAGATGCCACTGTCTTCATCCCAACACGAAGGAGGCGACACACATCTCCAGCTCCTTGTTCAGCAGGGCACTCCGTAATTGTGATGTGAGTTTCCCACCACGAGCTTTCCCCCCCTTCTTTCAGGAGTGGTCCTCTCACCCAGGCCTGCAAGCTCAGCCCCGGCCTGGCACCTGTCATGACCGGATCCTCTACACACCTTGGTGCACACTCCCACCAGTGTCCTCCAAGTCCCTCCCAAGAATGATCCTTGGACAGAGATTTAGCAACGAAAAACCCACATGACCAGCTCTTAGTTGCGATAAACTTACCAAAAAATACAAGGCTGAGAGGTTGGTTGCAGCGGAACTCTTCACTCTACTGTCCTTTTTTTCCAACATCTTTAAGGTCTCTACTGCCTAGAAACAGAACATCTGAAGGTCACGATCACTGCAATACAACAGTACTCGGAAGGCAGCTGGAAGAGGTCACTGTTCCTGAGGGTTGGACCAAGGACATGAAAAGGTGGATTAACAGGTTCAGGAAAGCAGGTGGCAAGAACAGGGTTTCATCTGAGAATTAGAGTTTCTAAAAAAGAAGAAATGAAAATTCTGGAACTAAAAACATAACAACTGAAGTCAAGCACACAAAGGTGGGACTAACAGCAGACGAGACGCCACTGAGGCGAGGGCTGGCGACTGGCAGGGAGGCCAACCGTAGACACCAGCCTGGGAGTCGTGCCAGGCAGCTGTGAGTCCATTCTGCAGAGCGTGGTTGGGAGCGAGGGCCTGAGGGGTCTGCCTAGAGATGGGTCAGATTTGCTGTTCACAAAGTGATTCTGGGGTTTTTGCTTCTGGCTATGACAGATTAGTCTACAGAAGACCAACCTCTAGCAGAAACACTAGAAAAGTTATGTAAAATACTAACAATATATCTTAAAGGCACTGGAGAAGGCCAAGATGCCAGGAAATGTTCAGGCTAAATAAAGCATCACGAAAGAAAAGGCTGGAAAGAGTTCCTAGAGAAGACAGGAGCTTGGGACACTACAGCAAGATCTAGTATAGATGTAACTGGGGTTCCTGAGGGAAAGGAAAACAAATGGGTGAGACTATTCCAAACAAACAACAGAAAATAATCCTGGGAATATTATAAAAATGACCTGAAGTAGATTCAAACAGAATTACATTTTCAAGTCACGAGAAATGAAAGCACATTTTAAACTACCTGGCAGGTCTGAGATATTCCTAACCAAAAAAAGACAGAAGAATGGTCAGACACCTTGCGTGAGGGCGAACAAGCACTTGACCTACAAGTCACTGTGGAATGCCAGAAAGAAAAGCCAAGGTATGAATTCTAAAACACATTTCCTGAACAGAAGATGCTCTGCCTCCCGGTGTCCAAGCATAAATCTTGCTCCAGCTTAGACAGTGGTGGCCAGCTACACATCAGAGACATGTCCTGAGTGGAGTCTGACCTCGAGAGTGCGGCACCGCAGTGAAGCTCCAGCAAGCATGCTGACTCAAGTGTCTTGAGGGGTAGGAAATTCTGAAACGCCAGATTCCATATACCACAGTTAGAAGTAAATTGTTATTCTCAGTGATTTACTGATTAATTTAACACAAAGTATCAAGCAAGTTACTCTTTTACAGGATTTCTGAAAACTCTAAAGAAAACCACTGGAAGTTTCCAGGCTAGTGATTTACACTTCTACAAAGTCAACCCCAGAAAAGAAAGACCCAAGTACCATGTCCTCACTTTTGAGGCTCCACTTCTCATCTGCTTTCTAGGAAACAAGGTGCAATGCTGCCAAGACGCTCCTGCCGCTTACCGCCAAAGGCACTTCTGCTGAAACTGCTCATCCCGTAGAAACTACCTCCTGGATATGTGCACAGCCTCCATAGTGCTCAGCGTAAAAGCCGCCGCTGCTGTGAATCACCAGGGGTCACAGCTGCATTTCACCTGGGAGAAGAGCTGAGATGCTTTACCCTCACCCTTGGGGTGTGGAACAATGAATGTGTATGTTATTTCAAAGTGTAAGGCACTTGGCTAGTTACTGCGCATTTACCCATCCAATGCAATGAAGTCAAGAGCATGGGGAAGAGAGCTGTTCTCTAACATTTACAACGTCCATACAACAGAACACAGAAAGCAAGCACTGAGCAACAGTATGCGTTAAAGGGAATGTTATGACAGTTTATATCATTCCTTTGGGAAGAGCCATTCATATTATGATACAACACATAATAAGCAAGGAAATGTGTCTAGTTTTTAAATTCCGGTATTGACTACTTTGAAGCTCATTAATAATAATACACTAAGGCTACCTTTAACATCAAATCTATTTTCTCCCAAAATCGTGACTATGAATCCAAATAATATGTAACAAGCAACGCATACCAAAGCTATTACTTCAAAGAATTAGTAGAAGTACTTAGAATTTATGTCATTTGACAGAGTAAACACACTTCGTATTATACGTTTCTAAACTATGAACTACTCTAAAAAGGCTACATAATTATTCAAATAAAAGGAACACTCTCAGGTATTTTTTGGCTCAGATTTTTGTTTTGAAATGGGCTGTTTTCATAACTGTTCTTTCCATGTCCACGAATGCATACCCAATACTTGTTTTTAAAAGTAAAATATTATAAATTAATTTATTTATAAATGAAACTGATGAAAGTGGTCTAAATTTATTTGCAAATGACAAAACAGATAAGGAACATAAACACCGTTGGCTGGAGGGCTTGTTCAACAGCTGATGGGAAGGAGTTCTCTGTGCCACCCAGTGTCCTTCATGGCTGATGCTGCCAGCTCTCACTTTCGGCTGTCTCCCAGGTCTGTGCCTATACTACCACTAGCCCCAGACAACTACTCACTTTCATCCACCTCTGGCCTTTTGGCAGAGTATTTTTTTCTATTACAAAAGTGGTTACAAACACCATCATTATCACAAAGACACATACTCCACGATTTCAGCAGCTTCTCTTTTAAAAAACGTATTTAGAGCTAACTCTAGAATTACACCCTTATCGAAGAAGGCATAAATTGTTCTCTTTCACTTTTAATTGCAAAGAAAGCAGTCTTCATCAAAGGATCATTATGAGCTGTGACAACCCAACCATTTTCACCTAACAGTGTTCCTTCCAAACTAAGACTGTAGTATACCCACCTCCTCATACTTACAATACACAAACAAAAGAAACACAAAGTGAAAGCAGCAGTGTTGGAGAGAAAGCAGAAATGTCAATTTAAAAATGTCTGTAAACTAATTGATATTAAAAACTTGAAAATACAAATGGAAAAAAGATATTTTGAACAAGAATAGCTAGGAAAGCAACAGCCAGTAACTCCAAGTTAAATGAGTTTTAACATAAAAAATTAGAGTGTTTATTTCTTTTTTTTTCCTTTATAAGGGAGAGTACAAATGCAGCCCCCCAACGCAGTCAAGTTTTCCACATTTGGGGAAATTACAAGGGTCAGCACATCCAGAGTGCAATGGATAAGCCTCACCCTGGGAAAACCCACCTTCGTGATCATGGTATCTCCCCTGCCAGGTAAGCATAGAGAGTGTTTATTTCTTAACGGACATAGCTTTAGAACACAAATCATGGCAATGCCTTGTTAATCCCTTCTAAAAAGGTCACTCAGAATTCAGCGTCAAGAGAACACTGGCAAGCACGGCTCTCCCTGTTGTGCCACCTTTGCCGGACCTTCTCACACACATAGCACTCTGTTTTGGGTCCACGCATCCCTTCAGAGAGATGATAAAGGCCACTTAGATTGCTTCACTTCCATTGAGAAAGGACACTAGTGAGTCCTCAGCAGCATTTTAATGACCAGGGGTGTGAGGATCAAGTGACAGAACACACAGAAAGACACTCTCCGAAGTCTTTTTCAAATGCTTTGTAAATGCTAAAAAATTAAGCACAGGAAGCTGACATAGGCAAAGGGACCACCCCAAGGCCCTGCGTGGGAGCAGCCACACAGTGACTCACAAGTGCTGGGCCTGTGTCTTTCTGCTTTCATGCTCTGTGAGGACCCCCGGTGGTCCTCGCTGTCTCTCCCAGAGGAGAGAGGAGCTGGAAGCATGGGACAGGGGAAGCTTCCTTGGCTCTGCTCTCTGCTCTAACCTGGAGCTGTTTCCTAGCGTGGCCCTGTGACCCCAGACGTGGGTGCTGACAGGACACCCGGCTGCCTTCTGCTCACTGGATCCGCTCTTTCTCTCGCAGTTGTCTGAGCCTGGTCTTACATCAGCTCGATCCCACGCGAGAGACAACCTGGCAAGGTGACCTGCCCCACCCCACCGAAACAGCAAGATGGCCACAGCTGTGGGAGCTCTGGAGGGTTCTGACGCCGAGCCCAGACCTGGGAGCTGTCACTCCCAGCGCAGCATCAGTGAGGAAACCAGACACAGTAACAGACTCAGGGAGGCCACTCTGGGGAGGACTGCAGGATGGAAGCACAATAAGCTGCTGTCTGGGCTCCCGGCCTCCTGGTTCCACAAGCACCGTCGCTGCCCTGAAAACCTTGGTGCTCTGGAACCCTTTGAAATCCTCTAGGGGAAAGTTAATCTCGAGACTAGAAAACGGCTTGGTAATTTAGCAGCCGTGCTATACAAGGAAGGTATCCACATTTGAAAAAAATAAGATACAGAGGTCAGGTGCAGTAGCTCATGCTTGTAATCCCAGCACTCTGGTAGGCCTAAGCAGGAGGATAGCTTGAGCCCAGGAGTTTGAGACCAGCCCAGGCAACACAGAAAGACCCTATCTCTACAAAAAAATGTTAAAAGTAGCTGCATATGGTGGCATGCACCTGTAGTCCCAGCTGCTTGGGAGGCCGAGGCAGAAGGATTGTCTGAGCCCAGGAGTTGGAGGCTACAGTGAGCCATGATCACACCACTGCACTCCAGCCTGGGCAACAGAGTGAGACTCCAACTAAAAATAAAAATAACAAAAAGGAAATAGGACAAATAGGTAAAAGTTAATGAAAGTTTAAAACTAAGTCAATGCAAACTATGTTAAAATAGAAATAAAAAATATTATCCCGTTTCGGAAGTAAGATCTGAAAGTCCACGTGCAACACCGTTCCAAACTTACTTGGTTGAAGTCCCTCTGCCTCAAGTACGTCATGGCTTTGTTTATTTCCAGGTCATCGGCGAGCTCTACATACTGAGATGCCTTCACCACCTCCACGCACCTATAAGGGAAGGCATCAAAAAAGCGACTTGATTTCATTTTAGTGTATTTGTGCTGTGAGTTTTCTTAAATGTGATTTTTCAAGGATTTTAGAAGGCTCCCCAGTGCTCTGGAGGTTAAGCACAAGGGACCCTTAAAAACAGGGTTTTGTCCAACACAAGCTCTAGCCCTCTGCACTCGGAAACTTCTCACGGGTCACCTGCCAGCAACTCGACCACGCTTTTTTATGAAATAATGAAAAATGAATCTCTTCATATTATACAGTATAGCATTGGCACCAATTATTTTGTTGTAGGGATATTTGGCTTATTATGGAATTTTAGACACTGAGAAATTTATGACAAAAAAATCAAAATGGTATATTTTATATTTTTCTAATGTGGTACCATGTGAAACAGTCACCAGAGTGCACTGCAGGTTCACTGATACATGTGCAGTAGTAATTTGTTTGATGTCTTCCACTTGGTGTTTTTCTGTCAGAGCAGACAATGCGGTCTCATCTTCTTCCTCCCACATTAATACGTAATTTACTGTCCAATCTGTGCACCACTGTGAAAGCACTTAACACATTCTCTTTCTATGTGATGCCAGCTGATTTTTTTTTACATGTATCTCAGTATACATTCCATCTCTTTATTTGCTTTTTCCAGCAATTTCAATGGAAAACTTCAAGGAAACATATATTTTTGAAAAGTTTGTGCTGACATAAGTTTGTCCTGTATAATCACCAGCAATCTATGTCTCCTGAAAGGGGACATCCAAGAGATTTGCTAGACTTACACTGTCCCCTCAGAGGGGACATCGAGTGCAAAAGGTTACGTTACTGAAGTTTTTTTTTTTTTTTTTTTTTAAACAGGGTCTTACTCTGTCACCCAGGCTGGAGTACAGTGGTACCATCTCATTTCACTGCAGCCTTGACCTCCTAGATTCAAGTGATCCTCCTGTCTCAGCCTACCGAGTAGCTGGGTCTACAGGAGTATGCCACCATGACCAATGAATTTTTTTGATTTTTTTTATAGAGATGAGGTCTCACTATGTTGCCCAGATTGGTCTTGAACTCCTGGGCTCAAGCAATTCTCCCACCTCAGCCTCCCAAAGTGCTGGGATTACAGGCATGTGCCACCATGCCTAACCTATATTCTCACTTTTGAATGAACTACTAAAACAATTTCAATTTGTAACAGATGACATTATTCCTATATTTTTCAACCTCTTAAATGCTCTCATGGTGAGAAAGATTCTACAGAATTTTTAGAATAATTAAATTTTTTGAGGCCCAGTTTGAACAGACTACTATAGATCTGTTTATGAAAGCACAGAACATAGACTATTTACTATATATCAGGCACTGCGATAATTATTTTATAAGCATTATCACATTTCTCCTCATATCACTAAAAGACAGCACTATCTTTACTTTACAGATAGGAAAATGGAAGATCTGAGAACACGCAGATAGAAAATGTCAAGAATTTGAACCCGATTCTTGTTTATACCAAAATCATTTACACCAAGACCAGTGTTTTTCAAATTGAGGTCTTTTTTTTTTTTTTTGAGTTGGAGTCTCACTCTGTCCCCCAGGCTGGAGTGCAGTGGCACACTCACGGCCACCCCAGCATCGACCTGCTGGGCTCTGGCGGTCCTTCTGCCTCAGCCTTCCGAGTAGCCCCAACTAGAGGTATGCGCTACCATGCCCGAATAATTTTTTATTTTATTTTATTGTAGAGATGAGGTCTTGCCAAGTTGCCCAGGCTGGTCACAAACCAGGGGGCTCAGGCAATCCACTCGCCTCGGCCTCCCAAAGTGCTGGGATGACAGGCTGAGACACTGAGCCCAACCTCGAACTGAGGTCTTGAGGTGAATGTCGCGGGTTATGCATGGCCTTACTGAAAGCAGAACAGATGGGGTGAAGGGGTTGGGAAGGTGTGGCTAAAGGACACACAATTTCAGCTAGGAGGAGGAGGAGCATGTGAAGGGCAGCGACTGTCCCTCACGGCAACCATCACGGATGATAGTATACTGTAGACTGGAAAACAGCAAGAGTAGACTTTAAGTGTTCTGATCACACACAAAAAGCGATGAGTATGTGAGGTAACACACACAGACACACACACATACTTTTTTAAATTTTGAGTCAGAGTCTCACTCTGTCACCCAGGCTGGAGTGAAGGGGCCTGCTCACGGCTACCACAGCCTCAACCTGCTGAACTCAGACGATCTGTTCGCCTCAGCCTCCTGAGTGGCTGGAACTACAGATGCACACCCCCACACCCGGCTAAAATTTTGATTTATTATGGAGAAGAGGACTTGCCATGTTGCCCAGGCTGGTCTTGAACCCCTGGACTCAGGCAATCCTCTCGTCTCGGCCTCCAAGAGTGCTGGGGTTCCATGCATGAGCTACCATGCCCAGCAACATATATGTTAAATAGCTTGATTTAGCCATTCCACAGCTGTATATGTACATGAAAACATGCTGTATACCATAAATATATACAATTTCTACTTGTCGTTTAAAAAAGAATAGAAGAAGTATCAGAAGGCATTACACAAGTTTACTTCTGAAACCTGCTTCAGTAAACAACATAAAACACATTTTTTTACTGAGGGTTTACTGGTCTAAAACAATGATTAGAAACATTTAAGGCAGAAGATTCCTTTCTTCAACCAGAATCTGTTTTTTGAAGACCTGCTACATAAAAGAGGCCCTCTGCTTGAAGTGTGGAAGCAGGACTTGAACTCCTATCTGCTTGGTACCCCTCTGAATGACCTTCTGTCCTCAGCCCCACCCAGCACAGTAACCTGGAGATATAGCTGCTGACACTAACAGGATTTCAAGCAAAACCTGGAGACCACCGACTCACTGATGTGCTTGGCAGACATTCACTAAGTGCTGCTGCAGTCAGAGGGTGTGTTTTGGTACAGGGACTGCAAGGATGAGTAGGATAGGGCTTGGGCCCATATGGGAGAGGAGACCAGTAAACCAAGTTCTGTGCCAGAACTGTTATAAGGAGCCCAAAGACACAGAGTGCTGGGAAATGATGTTCCAGAAACACCTGAGCTCCATTTGAAGGCAAGTATGAAATGAGTTTCCAAACCTGGCTGCACATCAGAGTCACCCGGAAGGCACTGAAAAAAACAGAGATTTTTCTGTCCCACTTAAGACCAACTGAACCTTTACTTTTAGGAAGCCCCTCAGTCAGTGGCATCCAATAATTATTCACATAGCACAGAGCAGTAGTTTTGTATGTTGGATATACAAGGGGGGACCAAAAAAACCCCCAGAATTATCTTTTGCAGGGCAGGCCCCTCGTGGTATGGGCTTCCCCTACTAGGCAAGTGTTTGAGGAATTCATCGGCATTAGTATACCAGCTCGTGTTGTGAGAGATGATTTGTGGAAGAAACATCCCAAGTTGTGGCAAACAGATGACTGTTTCTTCCACCGTGATAACACACCTGCCCACACCACGCTGAGTATTTAGCAGTTTTGGACCCAAAACAACATGACTCCTGTGCCCCACCCTCCCTATTCACCTGATCTCATCCAGAGAGACATTTTTTTGTTTGTTTCTCCAGATGAAAAAAGTCCTCAAAAGGAAACATTTTGCTGATGTGGCAGAGGTGAAATAAAAAATGGCAGAAACTCTAAAAGGCATCAAAATTGACGGGTTCAAAACTGTTTTTTTGAGCAGTGGAAAAAGTGTCTCGATAGGTGTATTGCATCCAACAGATAGTACTTTGAAGGGTACTGAAGTTTAAATACTTAAGAATAAATACACAATTGTCTATTTAAAAATTTTGGTTTTGGGGGGTTCCCCCTCGTATATCACAGAACCCCCTAGAAGGTTTTATATATACTGACCTCTGAGTTCAACACCTAGGAATTCTAATTTAGTCTGGAGTGCAGCCTGGACACCAGGATAATTTAAAATGCCCTGATTTTAATATGCAGTCAGTATGGTATGTCCCAGAATCACTTGAGGGGCTTAATAAAAATGTAAATACTCACTGCCCACTTCAGAACCCTGATGCAGACTACAGGGAAGTTATGGGAGCTGGATTAGCTGTCTTTCAACAAGTGACAGGCCCATTTCAACAAACACAATCATGCACAGCATAAGGCCATTTCAGTCCATGGCCACCCGTGTAGTCAATGGTGATCCCATAAGATGATAATGGAGTTGAGGGTTTCCTACTGCCAGGGACACTGTGGTCACCGTAACGTTTACACAGCTCATGTGCCTGTGGCGATGCTGAGGTAAGTAAACCTCCTGTGCCAATGGGCACCAAGTATAGAGCATACAACACCAGATAATGACTGCATCACAGGTTTATGCATTTGCCACACAGTCACACATCACCTGACAATGGAGAGTTGTTCTGAGGACATCTTCCTTAGGCAAGGATGGCACTGTGGGGACATCACAGAATGTACTTCCACATACCTGGGTGCTGTAGCCTCCTGCATGCCCAGTCTACACGGTCTAGCCTGTTATTCCTAGGCTGCACACTTGCACAGCATGTACCTATAAGGAACACTGTAGGCAACTGTAACACACATTAAGTATTTGTATTTCTAAATCTATCTAAACACAGAAAAGGTTCGATAACGCTTGACATAAAAGATATTTAAATGCTCCACCTATCCAGGGCTCGTACCATGAATGGAGCTTGCAGGACTGGAAATTGTTCTGGGTGCACTGGTGAGTGGTGAGCGAGTGTGGAGGCCCAGGCCATCACTGGACACATTTACATGACTGGCAGCACAGGTTTGTTTATACCGGCATCACCTCAAACAAGCGAGTAATGCGTGGTGCTACAAGGTCACCAGTTACAATGTCACTAGGTGACAGGAATTTTTCACCTTCATGATCTCAGGGGACCACTGTCATATATGCAATCCATCATTGACAGAGACATCATTATGTGGCATGTAACTGCTTAATTCACAATATGACATGAACAATAAAGTTTTTTTTTTTTTTTTCAGTTGGAGTCTCACTCTGTTGCCTAGGCTGGAGTGCAGTGGCACATGCATAGCCATTGCAGCCTTGACCTGTTGGGCTCAGGTGCTCCTTCCACCTCAGTCTTCCAAGTAGCTGGAACTACAGGTACACACTACCATGCCCGGCTGATTTTTTGATTTCTTGTAGAGGCAAGGTTTCACAAAGTTGCTCAGGCTAGTCTTTAACCCCTGAGCTCAGGCAATCCTCTCACCCTGGCCTCCCAAAGTGCTGGGATGACAGGCGTGAGCCACTGCACCTCACCACAATAAAGTATCTTATTAGGACTTTCACAATAGCCTATATTAATCCTAACACACAATATTATCTGCTTGAAAAAAATCAAATCAACATTCATGATTACTCACTTATAGTATGGACTTAAAGTTTTAAAGGTATAAATTATGAAAGCACCATATCCATGCACTTCTACTGAATTTCTCTCTCACCAGTCATAACCCAGAGCAAAAGATGTGTCGATTACAGGAGCAATGAGCTTTGCAGCCGCCTTGATGTATTTTTCTGCCATGGCTTTCCTATACCAAACAGACAGAAAGTTCTATTTAGAGGCACAGCATAAAGAAGAGTTGGGATTTATTTCTTAGAATTTAAATGCAAACATCATCAAAGCTAACACAGCACAGAAGCCTACTAAACAGTGAACAGCTACACTGGGAATCTACATGTTAGGTCACACTCCCCACAGGGCCTCTGGAATGTTAGGTCAGGCCTGCCAGGGGTATGGGTGTCTGTTTTGTGATCTGGTGTCGCGATAAAGATGCAAGGAACTGCACAGAAATTAGATTAGAAAATATAGTTTATTTAGAAAGTAAATGAGGCGGGGGGAGGGGGAGAGGAGATTCGACTTCCCAAAGTAGGAAGGGGGCCAAAGCCAGGAAACACGGAGATGGCCATCGCTCCAAGAGCACTTGGCCACATCAGTCTTGTAAGGTAAAGGCAGTTGCCTGTTCATGGCTGAATGCTTTTAAACAGACTCCTTGATGGGGTGGGTCGTTAAGATGGTTGGGTGGTGGTCTGCTCCACATCATCACAGAGGGCAGGTAAACACAGGTACTGACGTCAGGTGATGGACAGCAGGCAGATGGGTGGGTTAGTCGCAAGATTGTTGCCATGGTGATAGGGTCTGCATCAGGAAGGTCGCCAAGGGCTGATTAGGTTAACTTGGGCCTTATGGGTGGAAGCAAATACTTGAAATAGAAAAGCTAATGCTTACAAGACAAGCTGGGGATGGGGGTTGTTAAGACAACTATCAAAGACACTGGTTCTATCCTTGGCTAGTGATTAGAGGGTAAGTTAAGTGAACTGCTAGGCAGACATGAGATTTAGGCAATGTTAAAATGACTGCTCATTGGGTATATTAAATCCATGTCATGTCCTTTCACTAATATCACGTTAAAACCACAACTAGGAAATGTGGTTAGCGAGCTGTGATTGCCTTCCGGATCAACCAACAATGTTTGGTTCTTTTTCTATTTTCTGATGCCTTTGACAAACTGAGGAAAGAGAGAGACACTGGAGCAAGACAAGGCTCTGCAGTGGAAGTGACATAGCCACACCGTGGACATGGAAGTAAAGCGTGAAATGGCCACTGAAAGAGTACATGGCCATCCATTGCTGGAAGTGCCAAGCAGCCCTTCAAAGTGGACACAGCAACTTGAAATGGATGAGGTGGATAAAAGTTCTCTTCGTCATTCCTTTTGGATTTATAATATACACAGGTTTTTTGTTTTTTTTTAATGGACGCAAAATGTGTGTATTTTATAACCTGTTCTTCATACATTATGCTGGATTAGTATGAAAATAGTGTCTTTCCAACTGTAGATTTACATGCACTAGAACAAAACCAGAGACCCCTCGTGCCCTCCACCCAGCTTCCCCAACACCTTTCAAAACTATAGCACAACATCTCAGCCAAGCTGCCGGCACGGGGACCAGCGAGACATGGAAGGGCTCCTGCCCACCTTCATCCCCACGTGGCCCTCCCACAGCCACGCACTCCTCAACTCCTGACACCCACCATCTGACCTCCATCTCCACAATGTCATCATTTTAAGAATGGTACGTAAATGGAATCATACAGCACGTCCTCTTTTGGAACTGGCTGTTTTTATAAGGTATGATTCCCTTTGGAGCCCTCCAAATTGCTTCTGAGTAATATCCATGTCACACATCAACTGATGCAGAAAAAGCAATGCAACACCCATTCATCATAAAAACAAAAGAAACAGAGAACTTTCTCAGCTTTATTGAATCACGTGATTTTTCTTCTTTAGTTTGTTAGTATGGTGGATTACATAGATTGATTTTCAAGCAATGAACCAGACTTGCAGTCTTAAAAAAAATCCTCCTTGGTCATGGTATACAATGTTAAAAAAGTATTCCTGGATTTTTAAAAAACAGCTTTGTAGAGCTTTAACTCATATTCTAAACAACTCACTCATATAAAGCCTACAATTCATGGTTTAAGTATATTCACAGGTTTGTCCAACAATCACCATCACTTTTAGAACCTTTTCATCACCCTTGAAAGAAACCCAGTGACCATTAGCAGACACTCCCGTGAGCCTACCAACTCCCAGCCTGACCTGTACCGCTCACATAAACAGAACCGCAGACTACGTGGCCTTTTGGACTGGCTTCTTCTGTTTCTTTATACTCTTTCAACAATGTTTTATAGTTTTCAGAGTTTAACTAAGTTTTGCATTTTTCATTAAATTTATTCCTAGTAATTCCTTGCTGTTGTAAATGCATCTATCGATTTCTTTTTCTGGTTAATTCATCAGTGGTGTCGTCTGTTCCTGGGAGCCTGCAGTACCAGCAATGCACAGAGTGGCTGGAGCAAGCTCCTATTCCATCCCCCTGCTCCAAAATCCCCTTAACAGACTGTTCTTAGAGGGGGGATATATCAGATAGATAACATGCTTGACCTCAGTCAAAAGGCCTAGAAGCAATTTGTGTATCTCTATACGACACCACTGATTTTTGTACGTTGACTTTTTTCACAATCTTGAACACATTTACTAGTTCTAATAGTTTTTTTTTTAGTAGATTCCTTAAGACTTTCTATATATAAGATGACGTCATCTGCAAACAAATGGTTTCACTTGTTTCTTTCCAATGTGTCTGTGCTTGGAGATAAATTTATTTTTAAGGAGTTTTAAAATTATAAATTCAATTTCCTTAAGACTTATAGGGCTAGTCCAGTGATCTATTTTATATGAAGTGAGGAGTGGTAGTTTGTTTTTCATGAAAGTGTCCATTTCATGTAAGTTGTCAAGTTTGTGCATGGGACGCTGTCTGCAGTGTCCCTTCAGTGTCCTTCTGAGGCCTGTGAGATCTGCAGTGAGAGCTCTTTTTGTTTCCAACACTGGTAATTTGTATGTTCTCTTTTTACTTTGTTGGTCTTGCCAGAAGTCTGTCAATTTTATTAATCTTTTAAAAGAACTAGCTCTATGTCAACTGAATTTTAAAAAATGTTTTTTCTTTTTTCATTGGCACCTGTCCTGTGATGACTTCTTTTCTATTCTGTTTTCAATACCAATGCTTCCTATTCTTCTTTTGATGATTTCTTGCCTTCTACTTCCTTTAGGTTGACTTTGCTCTTCTTTTTCCAGGTTCCTGAGCTGGGAGCTTAGATTGTTGATTTAAGACTTTTCCACTCTCATTCTAATGGCTTTTTCCTTGTAAGGTGGTGTTTTTCTCTGGTTCCTTTCAAGACTTTCTCTTTGTCCTTAATTTTCAGAGTTTAATCAGGACAGACTTTGACATGGATTTCTTTGGGGCCATCTGATTTGGGGTTCACTCAACTTCTTGATTTGTAAGTTTATTTTTCTTGCCAGACTTGGGAAGCTTTCGGTCATTATGGCCTCAGTCCCACGGTTTTCCTCCTCTGCTTCCTAAGCTCTACAGACACAAACGTGAGACGGCTTGATATGGTCCCATGGGTCCTGGGCTCCATTCGTTTCTGAGTTGTTGTCCACTTCGTCTCAGCGGTTCAGATTGGGTAACACCCACCTCTCGCCCTCTAGCTCCCTGGCCCATCGCTCTGTCCCCTCCATCCCACCACTGAGTCCATCCCTAAGCTGATTTTGGTTACTGCATCTTTCAGTTCTGAAATCTCCATCTGGTTCTTCCTGATGTCTTCCATTTAGTGCTGTGACTGTTCCTTTCCTGAGGCTTTCTATTTTCTCATGCATTTCACACGTTTGTAGTTGCCCGTCAACACTTCCCTAGCATGGCTGCTCTAAAACCCATTAGGTAATCTTAACATCTTTGTCACCTCGATGTGGGCATATATTGATTGTTCTGTTCATCCAGTTTGGGATCTTCCTGGTTTTAGTATGACGAATGGTTCTTGATGAATACGTGGACACATCTGAATTACAAGACCCGGAATTTTATTCAAATCTTCTGTTTTACCTAGCTTTGTGGATACCACCCAAGCAGGGGCAGAAGATACAAAACCTTATCACTGCCTGGTGAAGGTGGAACTCCAGCCTTCCCACATGGCCTCCTTAGATACCCAAAGCAGGCAGGGGGTCCTGGTTTCTGCTGGTCAGGGTGCAAGATCCTGCCTCTCACAGTGAGGTCCTACTAAGACCATGGTGGGGGGGGCAGGTCTGCTAAGACCACAGTGGGGGGCTCTGTTGAAACCATGGTGGGAACTCTGTTGAGACCACAGCGGGGACTCTGTTGAGACCACGGTGGGGGGTTTTTATTACCACTGGGTGACAGTTAAAACCCTGACTCTTCACGAAGCCTCCTCTGTCACGACCCTGACACAACCCAGGCTTCCCATGGGTCACCTGCTGATACCAGCAGAACAGGACCTCCTGAAGAGATTCAAGCCCTGGCTCCCTACTTGGTTTTCTCTGGGGTGAACTTTCAGCCTCACCCCTTGGCCTCCAGAGAGGGGGAGAGCTGTAGTGAGCTCAATCACCAATGGCCAGTGACATCACCAATCAGGCCTCCATCATGAAACCTCCATAAAACCCTGAAGAGTAGGGTGCAAGGCTCTGGGTTGGAGAACACATGGGGCATGGAGAGGGTGGTGTGCCCAAGAGGCCTCTCCCCACACACCTTGCCCTGTATGCCTCTTCCACTCAGCTACTGCTGAATGGCATCTTCATAACAGAGTGGTAAATATAAGTGCAGTGTTTTCCTGAGTTCTGTGAACTTGAGGAGGGGGTGGTTGGAACCTCGATTCATAGCAGGTCAGTCAGAAGCATGGGGCCCCCGATTTACGACTGATGTCTGTAGTGGGGGCAGGGCAGTCTTGTGTCACTGAATCCTTGGTGTCCAAAGAGTTGGATGATTAGTTGTTGGGTGAAAACCATACACTTGGTGTCAGAGTGCTGTGAGCAGAAACAGGCTATAATACCATATTCGAGGAAGTAAACAGAATTTTGTCTCTCAGAGTTGATATTTAATTGGGAGGCAGGACAAAAATACACAAAGACATAATTTCTGAAATGAAAGTACGATATACAAAGTTCCAATATTGCAGCAAAGGCAGAGGGAAACGAGCTACAAAACGACTGAGTAAGAATAACTGGGATCAACGTGAGGCCTGAGATTATCTTGGAGGAAAGAAGAGAATCCAGTAAAGCACAGAAATGGTCACATGATGGCACCGTTCGAGAAATACACAGACACACACTCAACCCTGTCATAAGCGTTAACACAGCATTCTTATGTTTTAAATAGTAAGTGCCCAAAATCTCACCTTTCACGTTCCATTTGCCTGAGATGATCATTCTTTATAGCTTCAGTCACTAAGTTAGTATAAGGATCATCCTAGTAAAATAAAATTGAAAAAAAGGAATAACTCAGAAGTAGACACTTGAATTTCAAGTCAACTTCTCCACTAACTAGTTTTATAAAATGGAGAATAAATTAATCCTTCTCAATTATTTTCTCTTATGTAAAGGAGAACTTTTTTTATTTTCCCGATTACTGACCACATTCTTCACTGAACTATCCTAGGTTCTAAGAAGCTAATAAAAGGGTCAGGCTGGAAAGATTAGAACCAAGTATACAAAGCTCTGGTTGCTAGCAAAAATGTGTGACACTGTAATTCTAAACTCAAATATAAATGCTTTAATGATTATCAACTGCTTAGTATTATCTATACCTCTACTCCCCATTAAGAACTCTGGTGACTTTTTACAACATGTATTACTTTTTCTCAATATAAAAAAATGTAATAATGAACATTCATCCAGCATTTAACTCTGTTCTGGGTATTGTTTTAAGCACCTCCCACCCATTACCTCCCTTAATCCTCACAACCCTACAAGGCAGGCTACTTCAGTCGGTCCCATCTCAGACATAAAGAAACGGAGGTGCAAGGAGAGGAGAGCTGAAGCAGGGGCCAGGCCTCTGGCCTCAGAGCCCGCGCTCTCCAGCCCTGTACTGCAGCACCCTGATAATCCATTAAGAAGCTCCGTGAAGCTCAATGCCTTGAGAACGAAAATATGCTATTTTAATCTATAATCAGAGGCAATTTCATATGGCTCTACTTAATATAGGATAATACAGTATGTCAATATTTTACGTGTAAAAATCTAGAAAATAACTTAAACGCATTGGGAAGAAAAACCATCTCATGGTTCAGAAACTACTGTTTCTATTTTGGTGTAAAGTCTTTCAGTTTGTATTCACGTGTAGGTGTCTCTCTGTATTTTGCATGTACCATCAAATAATATCTCCCTGGGTCTCTGAAAATAAGACACGATAGCTGTATTATATTCTACTCCATGAGTAAGGATCAGGAATGCCTCTATTTCACTCTTGGTATATTTAGTACAGATGACTGTGGTTCCTTCTGCTCAACAATAACTCTTAAGAGACCAAAACATAATTTGAGGGTTCCTTAGTCAAGATATTACCCTTAATGAATGACAGGGAATGTTATTTTTTAAAAGATTCTACTTTTTTAAAACTAAAGTTGTGCAGTCTGTTTTAGCCATAATCTCTATCCCATTTCAATAAAGAATCCCTAATTCTGAAGCTAACTTAAACAAACAAATGAAACACACCAATCATAAAACACACTGATAGGCCTGGGAAAAACCTAGGACGTCTTCTATTCCAAGTCCCTCAATCTGAAGACAGAAAAGCACAGACAACTGGCGGTGGCTGCAGAACTGTCCTTCCATACTCACGCTTGGTGAAATGTATTTATCATCCTCATCGATTTCCAGCGGAACAGCAAGCAGTTTCTGGAATGCCTTCTTCATCTTTTCTCGGTCTCCAACGGCAAAGTAACAGATGGTCAGGTTGTAGCCTGCCTTCAGATTCGGTGCCATACTCATTATGTGCTCAAATGAGTTAATGGCATCTGAATACTGGCCAGCCTGGATAAATGTAATGCCAATATTCTGCATTATTTTAATCCTAAAAAACAAAGAACATGGATTAGCTTTAAAATTCCGAACTCCTCAGTATGGCATTCAAGCCATTCCACAGATGCAGTTTTTTTCCCTCCCGCTGTACTTCCTTTTTGTTTTGCTAAAGCTTTACTGATAAGGCCTTATATACATACCATAACAGTCATGTGTTTTAGGCTGACGATTCAAAAATTACTGCTGTATCTACTGTAATCGCGTCCTTATTTAAGTCACTGCCATCACCCTAAAAAGGAAACCTGTGCCATCAACAGTCACTCCCTTCTTGCCTCCAGCCTGAGGCAGCCACTCATCGATTTAGCACCATCGTTTCTAGACACTGCATACAGGTGGCATCATACCATTTGTGAGATTTTGTCTCACCTCTTTTACTTAGCAATAATCGCCTTGAGGTTCCTCCATACTGCACCATGTATCAGTGCTTCATCGCCCCCCCCCGCCTTTTTTTGCCAAATAACATTCCACAGTATGGACAGATACCAGACTTTATTAATACACTGCCTACCTGACAGATATTTGGGTTGCTTCCACTTTTTGGCTATTATGAGTAATTCTGTTTTGAACATTCTTGTACAAGCCTTTGTGGCAACACGTTTTCATTTCTCTTAGGCATGTACTCAAAAGTGGAATGGCTGAGCACAAGGTAAATTTGTGTTTAACCGTCCCAAGAAACTGCCTAATTGTTTTTCAAAGCAGCTGTTCTATTTCATATCTCCAGTCAATGAGGTTTCCAACTGTCTATCTTTCTGCTTAGAGCACGCCAGTGGGTGTGATCCCACTGTGTTTCTAACCACTCCTCAACAGAATCCCTCTATTTCAGCTAAACCAGTGTATTCATCATTCTCTGACCAGATCATGGACACGCTAGTTTCCCTTGATAGTATCACGTCTCTCCTCTCCACTTAAGTAGACTATTTCCAGCACTCCTCCTTCACACAGCCTTTCTTGACCATTCCTGTTTTACATTACGATTCCCTCGGCTGAACCCTTACAGCATCCACTGTCTCAATTATTGATTATTGTGTGCTTAATACATACTACCTAATATCAGTATCTCTTTATAAAATGCTCAAATTCTTGGCCTCACCTGGGTTAAGAGTACCTCAAGGGCACTGTGTTCTATAAGCTAGATAATATTGTCTGATGATAATGAGATATCATGCAAAATTAAAAAACGAATGCCAACCGGGCTCGGTGACTCAGCCTGTAATCCTGAGCTTTGGGAGGCTGAGGTGAGTGGATTGCCTGAGGTTCGAGACCTGCCTGGGCAACTTGGCGAGACCACATCTCTACAATAAATCAAAAATTAGCCGGGCGTGATAGCATGCGCCTGTAGTTCCGGCTATTTGGAAGGCTGAGGTAGAAGGATCGCCGGAGCCCGGCAGGTCGAGGCTGTGGTGGCCGGGAGCAGCCACTGCACTCCAGTCTGGGCGACAGAGACTCCAACTCAAAAAAAAAAATGCCATGAAAGGTGGTATAAATTAGCTCTTACAGAGAAACTGTGCTGTACGTAGGGGAAACTGTGACCAGGGAATATCCTGGAAACCTCCTTTGCCCCTCAGTGATAACTAGAACTTAAGGTAACTAACTGTTTCTGCTCCTACATATTGTAAGCATAGAGAACATCCCAACTTCCCCCTTCTAAGACTCATAAGTAATTCCCTCCTCTCACTATTTCGCTCTCAAAATACAGCAAGAATGCAAGAGATCTCCATCTGCAGCCTTGCATTCCAGTTTGATGTGCTTTGGAGGTCTGTTACTAGGGTTCTGTGTCAGCACAGGTTGTGTCATGGAACTGAGCGCCTGCAGGGTCAATCCCTCCATTGGTCAATTACCTCAATGCCTTTAACCTTTAGCTTGTCATTATACAAATGTGTGCAAGCAGCAACAAGGGAAGAGATCACAATACTACTCATAGAACATAAACCTAATATCTCTCCTCTATAAACACTTCAAAATGTTCAACCCACTGAAGATGGATCAGAAGAGTTATCTTGTTTCCAAAAAACAACACTTACATTTTACAGTTATTGTGGTATAAACTTACCTCATGTCTTTATGCACACTTGGAACTTGATCTAATGCCATTCGGTAGAATTTAATGGCTTTGGAATAATTTCTTTGCTTTAAGTATATATTTCCCATATTCACTTTCAATATTCCTAATTTAAAAAAAAATCATGAATGTATCATGTTTTCATTTTTTCTATATTTTAGATGACTTCAATTCATATTCTCTGAAGTTTTCTCAAGTTATGACACTTGAGACGCTACCTAAAATTCTACTTTAAAACAGCTATTCTATTTTCAAACTAAAAATCTACTTTAAAACAGCTATTCTATTTTTCTATGAAAAAATGGAACTTAGATTCCTAAAACTATGGCTGGAAAACAACTGATTTACATTATAAAACAGAGGTGTATTTTTCTAAGAAAAACATGAGACAAAAAATACACGACATTTTAAAATTAGACTCAATAATCTACACACATTTCAATACACATTAAAGGAAATGATATTCTAATAAACATGAATACTGCTACCAAAAAGTTACACAGCATAAATGCTAAATATCAACTGTAGTCTCCAGGGGATAAATGCATATCAGGGAGAGCATGTTCCATGGGGTAGCTACAGCTCATTCTACCTGCGATAACAGAACCCACTTCTGTTCACTTTTCAGCAGTATACTCATGCCAACTGTATTTCTCCACTTGTATGGATTTCATTATAAATAGTATCTTTAAGCAGGACATACCTTTCGTTAAGTACAAATGTGTTTAGAGCACAGGTTATTTACTTTAAGGAACTATAAAATAAGGAGATGTAAATTAACACTACAAAATGATACCTATTGGAAAAACTGATTATACACACTTACCTGCGTTGCTAAACATCTTATTTTTCACTATGACTTGATATGTGTTAAGTGCTTCAGTATACATTTCATTAGCTGAATACTGACTGGCCAGGTTGAAAAGAACCTAGGAAGGAAAATATTACAGAAAAGACACATAATGGCCATTGTAGGCTCCTTTTACCTACAGTCTTGGCAAAGATTAAAGTCCTATAACACAGTTGCTTATATCAAGATGCCCAATCAATCAGGAAATTAGGTAAACAAAAGAAATATCTTGCAATCCAAATAAACGGGAACATTAAGACAGGGAAAATGTCCTCTAGGCTTCACCTTAACTTTCTGTGTATTCTATTTAACTTAGTGGCATTTACCATCTATTAATCTCTGGAAGACCTATGAAAAATAAATATGTATCATTAATACTGCTGGTGATAGAAGAAATAAGTGAGACAGTGGATTAAATTCTCTTTGTAAATTATTAATTAAATACCACGTGGAAATATCTTAAAGCTTAAAGTCTAGCAGAGAAGAATTTGTACAGTAAGAGCTCCAGATACGATGTTACTAATGCAATTTAAGTCACTGACTTATAATAACTTATGTTCCCAGAGGTAAAAAACAATCACCATAAATTATCCCTGGAAGATTTCATGGAATTTTACAATATTAGCTGTAAACAGTAAACATCTAACATTTTAAAGTTTCTAATGCTCTTTTTTCTTTTTGTCTATCTGTTTAGTATATGAAGATTCTAACCACTGAAAATAGGCCCTTTTAAACAGCAGTGTAAACATTAAGGAAGTGACTTTTCAGAATTAAAGAAATTTTGCTATAAACTAGAGGCATTTGCTTTTTTCCCCACTGCCCTCATAAAATATTATCTCTTTTGCCTAGTTTGAAGTCCTTAAAAATCACTGTCCCAAAAACTGTATTACAATTTCATCAAAATAACCACCCTGGGCAGAGCATAAATATGAAAAGCACTGCCCCAAAGGCTATATTAAATAACTAATGAAATAATTAATTAGTAAACTAACTAATTAAGAGTGCTTTGCACAAACCAAAGACAAGTGTCTCATGATTATTAATCTAATTGTGGGCACCTCAGCACCAAAAAGATCTAAAAAATAAAAGTAAACAAGAAAGAAAAGGCTCTGGGATCCACAAATCCTATCCAAAGGAGCTTTATTCCACAGGCATTTCAATACCTACTGAGTAAGTTAAATCCAGGTTGATATTTTCCGGAGTTGTGACCTGCTCTCGTTGTCTCACCAGGACTCTCTCCTTCCTTCCTGCGTCTTTTGCCCTCTCTAAGGCCTGAAATCAGATTGAGACTATCAGTGCCTCTGGCACTACCACCTTTCACCACCTAAGGAGCATCAGCGTGACACCTGGATGAATTCACTGTCTACCTCGAACTCCCCAGGATGCCCTCTGTGTGCTCACCACACACTTTCTCTGAAATCAAGAGCCCAGAGCACGTGTTCACACTGACGCTCGCCAGCAGGAAAGTGTCTGTGGTTTTCTAGGGACGAAGGGGAAAGATGAGGAATCAGACGTGGCGCACACTGGTCCCAGCCCGGTGTTTTCATCACATAGCTTTCAGCACCCTGAGGGCTGCCCATGCCTGCCTACCCTTTTTTCCTCCCAACTCCTCAATCTTTGGGGATTTTAATTTGGTCTTGTGAGGCAGGAACTTAAGTGGATTTTGTGTGACTTCTGATATGTTCAAAATACAGACAAGCCGGGCTCAGTGGCTCAGCCTGTAATCCCGCGCCTTGGGAGGCTGAGGTGAGTGGACTGCCTGAGCCCGCGGGTTCGAGACTCGCCTGGGGCAACTTGGCGAGACCTCATCTCTACAATAAATCAAAAATTAGCCGGGTGTGGTAGCACGCGCCTGTCGTTCCAGCTACTTGGAAGGCTGAGGCGGAAGGATCGCCGGAGCCCAGCAGGCTGAGGCTGTGGTGGCCGGGAGCTGCCACTGCACTCCAGTCTGGGCGGCAGAGTGAGACTCCAACTCAACAAAACAAAACAAAACAAAACAAACAAACAAAAAAACACAAAATAAAGACAATTCAAGGGTAACTGCTGCCCACATAACAACGGTGCTTGGCTTAGCTCACGCCCGACTCAGAGGTCAAGAGCCTTCCACTGACCCGAGTCCAGCCACAGACAAACTCCCTGCAGGACTATGCTTTTTTAGAACTACAGAACAAGCACTAGTTCTGTGACCAATAAGAGTAGCCTTTCACACTGGGCATCTCTCTGTAAGTAAATCACAGAAACTACATGCACATGGCATGACAACAAGGGCGATGTGAGCAAGGCAAACCAAAGACTGGACTTAAAACAGCAGAGTTGGAGTCTCAAAAAGCACACTATTATTCTTAGTTTACTCAGGAAAAACTACTGCAGGGCAGTGAGACTTCACTAAGAAAGCAGCCCTTCGCTTTGGGCGTGGGCGTGGCCTGCGGTGGCCACACCTTTGGGCAGCATATGGGCATCTAATCCAGTCGTCCACCAGGTGGCAAAACTAAGTCAACAGCATGCGGGAATCCTTCCCTGCTGAAAAGACCAATGGCAGCAATGACAAACTCAGACATCAGAACTTATGAAGCAGAGCTACAATTCCCGGGTCTCAAAATAATTGCTTCCTAGCCGGGCTCGGCGGCTCAGCCTTCGGGAGGCTGAGATGAGTGGATTGCCTGAGCCCGCGGGTTCGAGACCAGCCTGGGCAAGCGACCTCATCTCTACAATAAATCAAAAAATTAGCTGGGCGTGGTAGCGGGTGCCTGTAGTTCCGGCTACTTGGAAGGCTGAGGTGGAAGGATCGCCGGAGCCCAGCAGGTCGAGGCTGCGGTGGCCGGGGCGACCACCGCACTCCAGTCTGGGTGACAGAGTACGACTCCAACTCAAATATTTAGACAAATATTCCTTTTGGGACTTATTTTTCAAAATATATTTTATATTGATTTCTTTTTCAATAATAATGAATTTTTGGCTGTCTTTTGTTCTTGTGTGGTGCCTAGATGTGCCAAGTTCTGCCTCTACTTATTTCACTTCACAGAATGCTACAGTGCATCACCCCAAAATCTTCCAGTTTACAGCCTTTCCCCCAGTGCTTCTCTGTAAGCTTTCCTTTAGCTATGAAAAGATTAAAATATATTTCTAAGGCTGCACTTAAAAAATTAATAAGAGAGAGCAGCACGTGTGAAAATAAGACAAAATATGTTTTTCCAAATCTCTTCTTCTCACCTGTCAAAATACAAAAAAAAAAAAAAAAGGGTAAGAAATTCCACCAAGGATTTTAAAAATAGAACTGTACCTCAAAATATAGATTGAATTTTGTCTTGCTTTATTGCAATCAAATGCTTCCAAGGCTTAACAGCACATAGAGTTTACTTTTAATTAATATTTAAATAAGTCATGTCTTCTTTATTAAGCTGTGAGATAGTGTGTTCACTTTGTTATATTTTTTAATATAAATATGCTATTTACATGTGAGATCTACAGACAACCCAATTTAAAATGTTTCAGCTTGTGATTTTTTGACTTTACAATGGTGTGAAAGCGATATACGTTTAAGAGAAGCCATATTTGAATTTTATCTTTTCTCAGGCTAGCAATATAAGGCACCATACTTTCTTGCAATGCTGTGAGCCAGCCACAGCTCCTAGTCAACCACCTGATCACAAGTAAACAATCTATACTCTACAGTGTTTTATGTTGCCAGATGATTTTGCCCAACTGAAGGCTAATGTAGGCTAGGTTCAGCATTGATGTCCAGTAGGTTAGATGTATTAAGTGCAATTTCAACCCTTAATATTTTCAACTCAAGATGGGTTTATCTGTACATAACCCCACTGTAGATCAAAGAGCATCTATATTACACATCAAATATTTATGCCTATCATATGTAGACACATTTTTATCAACATACACATATGTTTATGAATACAGTATAAGTATATATCAAACATCTATCTCTTTTAATTGGAAGTCTCTATCTCCATTCAAATTCTTAAAAGCATATTAAAATACACAAATTGTATATAGATGCCATAATTTGCTAAAGACATGAAATTAATTACTGAATATCTAATACTAAACATCAGTTTATTAGCTTGAATCATATAAAATTGCCAGTTTTGTAAGTCAAAATTGTCTAATATCTGCATTTTTATATGTTTTAACCCAATATACAGGTATTATGTTGTTGGTCAAAGGTCTGTTGTGGTGAAAAAGCATGTGGTACCTTTCCCCAATTATCTAAGGGTCACGGCCAATACTCCTATTACAAAATACAGGCTGACAAGAGAAAAGCACAACAAATGTATTCAATAAAAGTTGTATGTGACATGGGGAACTTCAGACATGAAGATCAGCAGACTCAGGGAAAACTTCCTATTTTGTGATTAAGTTAGATAAAGAGTGAGTAGCCATATAGAAATGCGATTGGACAAAAGGGAGTGACCCAAAGGTAATAGACTGAGAAACACAGAAAGGCCTATATGTTCAGATTCTTCTTATCTTCTCTGTATAGTATTTCTTCCTAACAGGAATAGGGCCAGATCCCTCTGGACTCTTAGTCACCAAGAGAAAAAGGGAAATGGAGAGGGTGACTTCTGTAGTTTTTAATGGCTTGCTTTGGGAAGAAGAGTTTTAGTTTTGATATCTACCCTTGGGGAAGAGGAATTTTGGTTTTCATGACTCACTCGTGCAAGAGCAAAAAGGGGAACAGACAGAAAGTCAGATAAATTTTAGAGGAACCTTGCTTCTGAGGTGTTTCAATCTCCAGTTCAAAGTATTCAGTATGCCAAAGTCCCATATTTTGGGGTATTGAGTTCTGAGTCCTGACAACCCCATCACAACTTTCGACTTCTAGGCATATGCTAAGGAATCCACATTTAATGTCCTTCTCATAATTCTCTTCTTCCAGTTTCTAGACACCTCTTTCCCACTTCCTCAATTTTTGGACTTCCTAAAAGCTATGCATGTGTAACATTTATGTCACCTTCCGATGTGGAGTACTCCAAAGCACTACAATTTTATTATCTCCCTTTTGGATGGAGCAAGATGATAGGTAGAAACATGTAGGGGGGGAATAAACTCACTTCTTTATCTTTTGTAGCCAAATTGGTCCTCAAAGAGATTTGATTCAACCAAAACAAATAGCATCTTTCTATTTGTAATCAACCCAAATGATCAACACCAGTCACCATTAATAACATTTTTACCAATTACATTGTAACTAAAAATTATACTAGCATGACCTGTTGATACTGGAAGAGATTTTAGTGAGATGAACAATATATTCAGACTCTTTTACTGAGATGTGTTTAAGGAGGGAAATTAATTTTATCAATAGTGATCCTGGGACTTTATTTTGTACTCATGCCCAGTTATCCCCAAGAACATGGAATTTGTCCTCAGTACAAATGCTTTGCTAAATTCTATTTACTCCTGGCCTTATTTATTGAAATATCTTGAGACATTAGCCACTAACTGCGCTTATTTATTAATAACTATTTCATGCCAGGGTCTTTTAAAAAATTATTCTTCATGATACATTTTTCACATTGTTTGCTGATCTTCATAATATTTCAACCTTGACATAGAACTGAACCACCATATTGTTCAAAAATAAAACAATCAGTCTAAGAACTACCTGACTATTCCTTTAACTTGGTTTGATTATGCTAAGGTGAGAAGTACCTAAAGTAACAGTTGTGATAAAATTAGTCCTTACTTTTAAAAGAATTTGTTGTATAAAGTATTAATCGTTATGATATTTAATTTAGTTTTACCATATATTAAAATAGACTTTTTATTAGTACCATTTATTTTTCCTAACAAACTTGATATATGCCTAGTCAGGAGGCATATTGCTCAGAATATAAGTTGTAGAATCAGACTGGACATTATTGTACATTGATTCTAAAATATAGTCGCTATGTGATTTGGAGTTAAATTATTCAAGTTGTTGGAATCTCTGATTTTATATGTGTAAAATGGGGATAAAACTTAACTCTAAGGATTTTTTTAAGATTAGGTCAGATAGTAAGTGCCAATATGTAGTATGCAATTATGAATACCTACTAGATATTACCACACTGATGCTTACATTTTAAAGATAATGACTGACAGTAAAGTTGTGTTCATAAGGTATATTTGCTAGAAGACCAAAAAAAGCAATAAAAAATTTATGCAGTTGGTCATTGGTTACTGATAAATGATTTAAGGATAACAGAGTTTACATGAGTTTTATTAAAGTCCCAAATCTTCATTCTCACCACCATGGGGTTGTACTCTCTTTGTCACATATGTTATGTCATTGTGTCTTTAGGATCTCACCAAAGCACTAGAATATTGCATATGTATTTGCAAGTGATAATCCTGAATTTTAACCATCATCAGATTATTAATAAAGAAATTGTATTTCTCTTTCTAAAACATATTTGCCCTAATTCCTATCTATGCAAATAATATTCCTTCTTGCTTGCTTGATTTACAAACTTAATACAAATAGACTGACTCTTTGACATTGCGTAGCAATGTAGTTAGAGTTCTCAGAAATAGGGTTTAATATAATTTCCTACCTATTGTTTCATCTCTTTCACTGCTTTTCAAGTGTCCTAACCACAGGATTGTGACATTTCCACTAACATTAGAATAATAATTATGAAGCTATGAGGAGCATAATAATGTTAAAGATTATTATGATTTTGTATCTCTTTACTGAAACATACCCTATGCGCTGCGCAATCGCTTTGTGTTTACTTGTATTTTTCCTTTTGAACAGCACTGAGGTTTACTAGAGAAAAACAAAATCTGGTTTGCTTTTTAAAAGTTCCAGTTTCATTATGTTGTATTTAGCAGAAGTAATTCCATTAAAAAAAATCAGGTCTATTGGGACTTAGTGCAAAAGTTCAGACCAAAATAATGATCTTCCATCATTTTGTTTAAAATTTCTCCACTATAGGTCAAGTTCTCACTTAGGTGAGACTATGGTCAAAACTTAGAGCTTTGGTGCCACTTTTAATTATCATCATTTTGGGTTTCCAGTCTCAGTAGATCATTCATAAGTTACAGTCTCTTCATGGTAATTGAGGATATTTCTTCAAGTTTTTTCTTATTCCATTTAAAGAAAGACCATTTGACATTATAGAAGTGGCTGTAAGCAAACATGTAAAACTTTTGAGAGAGTACAGCACCCCAGGTGGACTACTGTTTTGACTATCAGGAGAATAATACAAAGAGTTTTAGCCAGGGTCTCTATGAGCCAAACCATCTAAAATCAGATATATCAAAGAATGAGCTAGATAAAGGGTCTACTCATTTTAACCAAGCAGCCTGTTCATTAATCTCCTGCAACTAAACCTCTATAATACTCAAGGTATTCTTCCATGTGCAACTAGAAGTGTCAGCAACTGCACAGATACTTCTCTGATTAACCAGTAAGTAATCTAGAACAATCCTATTATTTAGCACAATTTTAGCTAAATAATTTAAAGTCTGTTGTGTAAACATAGCCTTTGTGGTGGCATCTGCTACAGAGCTTACTATGAGTGATATATGTGTAGCCATTGCCTCATTGACTCCAAACCATGGAAAAAAAGAACCTAGCAAATTATGCCCAACCTAGAGAGTGAAGGCCTTCCATGAATGTTCTTTTTCACTTATCTTGTAGGTTAAGAGGAGTCAGTCAATGTTCTGTTTCTGACTTACTAAAAGCAACAAAGTTACCATTAAGTTTCACACCCACACTGGCCCTTTATCTTCAGTTTATCAAGGCATAAGATTGTTCAGTTAAAATTTTGGTTACAAAATCCTTCACAAATAAAAGTATAACCCATGAGTGCATACAAGAGACCCTCTTTTGAGTTCTGTTGTTCATGAAGATATAAGCAAGGAAAAATTTTAGAGGTAAGAGGCTCATGACAGCGGAAGCCTTGATTTCTGATCTTGGGAGAAAGCTGTCTATGTCCAGGATGCCATCTGCTTCAGGGTGAGGAAATTTTCTGGTTTGCTTTATCATAGGATCTTCGATGGAGTATATGGTTCCAAGAGCCTGGAAGAGGCGCTTCTGAGTTGTGAGATTATTAACCCAAGTCTTAAGGTCCCAAACTTTTGCTGTAGTGTGGGTGGCAAGGGCAGCATTTCTTTAATCTCATTTTTAGGAAACCCACAATCTCAGTTCTAGATTGTGATGTGTTTGATTATCTTTTCAATTGATCATGGAAAGCCTTTTTGACTTCGTAAAAATGCACTTTGGCATAATGCATTATATCACTGCCAGCCATTAGTTATATCAGAATTTAGTAGTGGAAGATATATGAGGTTCTACCGTTATGTGCATAGGTAGGCTTTCTATTGACTATTTCATAAGGCATCATTCTGTTTTCCACTGGAATTGGATCTGATTGACATCAGTCTATAATATCTTTGACAAAGTTAATCAAGTCAATTGCCTAATGATATTACATCTGTAAAATCTTATTTAACTATTTTGCAACTTGTCTACTGAACCAGGAACCTCTACTATCCCTGAAGATTTCTTCAGGAATGTCTCATGAGAAAAACACATAACTAATACTCTTTTAGTTACAATTATAACATCAGGTCTTCTGCATGGTAAAACTTTTTATACAGCCAGAAAACATGCCTTGAAAATACAATTAAATGAAATCCTTGTATATATGTTTAGACAGCCCATCAGAGAGCAGAAATGTACCTAAAATGTTTTATTGTATTTCCAAGGATATGAGTTTGACAAAGCCAATATTGATTATAAACCATTTTAGCAACTTGAAACAGTTACCATATATATATATATATTATGCTTAATATATATTAAATATATATATATCTTTAATTTTGATTATTTTTTTCTCTTCCATGATGAGTTTGCGATGAAGAGCTTTTAAAAATAGAGACTTTAAAGACTGAGGAAGGACCATGTAGCTGTTCAGGCTTCCAATGAATCCATGTTTAATATTGGACTTATGTCCTCTTAAATGTCTATTTTATTTTTCCAATTTAGGTGCGTAGTACTGTTTATTAGATGGGTCAGCATAGGTAATTTGGATGGGACCATAGAGTTCATTCAAATTGCATATCTAAACAATTTCAGTAATGGCTGATTTAGCATGAAAATTTGGCAAAGTGTTTCCTTGATATTCAATTAATTCTTGTCTTGCTTGGGTTAGCAGTTTTATAAACCATTCCATCTCTTTACTAGACATCTGGGAATTCTTATCCAGTCTGATATGATCCTAATGTTATTAGAAACCAGTATTCAAGAGTTCTTTTCATTCTTTCTATGAATAATATTATAGGATTTTACTTTTTTGTAAAGAGTTTTCAGAAACTACCACAGCATCAACCAATTCCCTGGGGAAAGACTGTAAAACAGTCATAAGACACAACAGGCAAGGAAATGTGCTTCTTTCTGTGTCTTACAATAACGTAACATAGCCAGGCTCGGTGGCTCAGCCTGTAATTCCACTCCTTGGGAGGCTGAGGTGAGTGGATTGCCTGAGTCCGCGGGTTCGAGAACCGCCTGGGCAACTTGGCGAGACCTCATCTCTACAATAAATAAAAAAATTAGCCGGGCGTGGTAGCGTACGCCTGTAGTTCCGGCTACTTGGAAAGCTGAGGTGGAAGGATTGCTGGAGCCCAGCAGGTCGAGGCTGTGGTGGCCGGGAGCGGCCACTGCACTCCAGTCTGGGCGACAGAGTGAGACTCCAACTCAAAAAAATAAAAATAAAAATAATGTAACATAAATATAATTATGAGTGATAGCATATACATAGCTATATCAGAATTTTAGAAATCCCATACAATTTGCATTACCATATTTATTATGAATATCATATTAATAAAATATTCATTATGAACACCATATTCATAAAAATACAATTTGAAGATGGAAAAGCATTATTTCTTATTTGACAATGTTTTCCATGTAATGGAATATATCAGCTAATCCTGTTTATCTTCTGTTGAATGCTGCAGGGGTCCTCTGTAGCATCTAATATTTAGAGGTTAAAAAAATAAATTTGAAGTTTGATTTTGGGAAGCCTGTCAAGTATGTCAAAAGTTTAAAACACTTGTCCAAAATAGTATCACAGATCACTGTAAAATGATTGTCACTCACTTAGCGAAAGTGATCATTAAAAGATTTTAAAAAGCAAAAACTTGTACTATTTGATAGAGAAAAGACTCATATCTTTAATATTTACCTCATAAGATAAATCTTCTAGAAATCCCTCTTTGACACCTCCACCGCTCATCTCCCCTTCCACCTAGAATCTGTTAGGTGTCACTGCTGTGAGTTCCCCAACTTTATTTGTGATTTATATTAAACACTGTTTTAATAGTCAGTTCGCACATCTATAATCCCACCAAATACCAATAACAATAAAATGATAACAATTATTTATTTAGTGCTTATTATGTTCCAGTTACTTTTTAGGTTCAAGATCACAGAGCTATCATGAGTAACTTAAAGAATTACCTGCTATTAGTCACCGATTGACTAAACTAACACTTTAAAAAATCTAAAATGAAAAGCATTTCCCCAGTTATCAAGATATGAGATAACAATACCCTTTTTCATTCATTTTCTGAATTAAAACAAATAGACTAATTGATAAAATACTGGAATACTCCTGATTTTTACGCATGAAAATCTCATTATTATATGTTCAGAGAAAAATGTTCAGCATGTAGAGGCACTAAAATATTTGTTGATGGGATTCATCATTTTTAGGAGGTGTCCAATAGAAGAATTAGAATCTGAGAAGACCTGAGATCTTACTTTGTTATATTTATGACACTGCACACCTCTAAGTGTGTGATGGAAACTTATCAATTTTTAAAATTCTCTATAAAAATAAGAATTAAGATTCAGCTTAAAACCAAATAATTATGCCTGAAAAGATCTCTCAAATTCACATTTACTTTCCATCTGAATTGAGAGAACATTAACTTTAGTATTTATAGGACACTGCATTACATGGTAAAAGTAAAATTATATCAAAGGGTAAGTCCTTGGTGGCTGCTCAGAATTCTGAACTTATTTAACCTTTTACAATTCTGAAGGGTTTTGATGGAAATATAAAGTTATATTACTGAGTTTAGAGGAATCATTTTACTAAGAACAGAAGACCAGGAAATTTCAATGTTATTTTAAGACAGGGTAGATGGAAATATGCTTTTATGCATTGCCTTGACATGAAAAAAAATGCAGGTTTTACATATGAGCATATACATATATGTGTGTATATATGTGAGGGGCGACACAAAAAGTTATTTTTTGGAGGTCTGGTTCCTTGTAGTACAGGTTTCCCTCCCTAGGTAAGTATTCTAGAAATGTATTGGCATCAGTGTACCATCTAGCATTGTTGTGAGAGGCTGCATTGGCTTCAATGATTTTTTTTTTTTAGATTTTTCTTTTTAATGCACTTTCCCATTTCATGATGACTTATAAGCACACCTGCCCACACCACCCTGATCGTTGGCAGTTTTTTAACCAATAATGGCCTGACTCCCATGCCCAACTTTTCCTAATCACCTGATTTTAACCCGAGCAACACTTTTTTGTCTGTTTCTCTGGATGAAAAAAAAATTCTCAAAGGAATACATTTTGTTGATATGGAAGAGATGAAACAAAATGGCAGAGACACTAAAAGGCATCAAAATTGACAAGTTCAAAAACTCTCTAACTCTCTTAAGCAGTGGAAAAAGTGACTCAATAGGTTTATTGCATCACATAGAGAGTACTTTGAAGGAGACTGAAGTTTAACCACGTAAGAATAATACACATTTTTTACATAAATAAATTCCATTTTTGAGGGGGTCCCTCTAATTCATATATTACATTATCTATTTGCCACTAAGATATGTAAAATATTTATGGACATAAAGTATGAATGTAAATGAAATGTTCTCAGTGGAATACAATGTACTAAGTTATGTAATATTTCTGTGACTGAATTCTGTTCACTAAGTTTTGTCAAGACTGTTAAATTAACATATGTGATCTTGATTGCAAAGACATATATTATTTTTTTCTCTTTTAACCTCCTAAGCTGTGCCATTATCGCTATGTTATCTTTCTCTCTGTGTCTGTGTGCGTGTGCATTTGCATATAGGAGACAGAGTAAAATGTAGTACTTTCTTTAGTATATGATTATTTGGGTCTATTTGCTTTATTTTTTATTATAGAAGATAAATGGCACATTTATATATCCTGAGGAAATATTTGGGATTTTAAAATTTTTGATTTTAAGAGATTTGAATTTATTTATTACAGATATTTACTTTTTGTTATATATATATGCAGTGCGCATGTGTGTGTGTGTGTGTGTGTGTGTGCATATATATGTGTACGATTACTTCTATTTGAACTATTTATTCCACTGTAGAGGGTGCTTCTTTCTTGCAGATCTAGCTTGACAATCTAAGGCTAGTCACTCCCTTAGATAATTGTAACTGTCATGATGTCAGTAAGGCTTACATTTCCTTCACATGAGATGAGACACAAGTTTCATTTACAATAGTCCTAATTCTGTCACTTCAGCAGTGTGCCCGTGTAAGCAATGCTGAAGCTTGGCCAGTCACCCTTGTTTTCTATACTTATATTGAGCCAACTCTGAAATTCCTGCCAGCAGACATGATTAGGGCAGGTTGAAGCAAGAGCATAAAATAAAGACTCCAAGGCCCGCAAGAGTTAACCACACAAAATAGCATATTATCAGTGTTACTTCTGCCGCAAGCATAGATGCAAATTAAAACACTCTTGGGCTACAGATATGCATATTTTTATATAACCTAAAAATTTAATCTTTAATGGTACATATAAGGAAATCATTTGAGAGAGATTTCAGGGAATAAAAAGTCAATTTCCATATCCGTAAATATAACCCAAATTAAATGGAGACTTCACATATACACTTGATGTGCAAACAGCCTTTTTTAGTAGCGCCTTCTCTAAATATGCATTTGTTTATAGGGAATTATTCACAATCTGTCCATATTAACAAATCAGCTATTTTTTCATTATTTTGCATTCCTTTCCAATCCTTATTCATAACCATCACATATTTTTTACATAATATCATAAATACATTTTTGTGTTTGTACATTTTTACCTTATTAATCACAACCTTTTTCTACATGGCTACAAAGCAATCATAATTATAACTTTAATAACTGAACGATATTGTATAGTAAAATGTTGCAATTTTTAAACCATCACTGTTATTAAACATTCTGTAATAATACTTCACATTTTCCTTACATAATAATTCCAAAGACTGTATTTGATAGGTGAAAATATATGACTATTTTTATAATTATAGCAAATACATGTTAAAAGAGCTTTGAAAGAGGCAATATTGTGACTAAGTATGTTGCAATGTCATGAAATGTCATAATTTACTCTATCTCGATCTATGACGTATTGCTTAAAATATATGAGGTAGATTTCCCCATACCTGAAGCCTTATGGGAAATAAATGGAAAGTTGTTCCAGCAGGTTGACACTAAAGCAGTTTCTCATATGATCCATCAAGTTCTCCCTCTTGTGTTTTTTACCTTAGTGGCAGCATGAAATTAACATTGTCCTGGGTGGTGGAGGTAGGGCATGATATACTTCACAGTTATACTAATATATTTTTCTTAATTACTTTAAATCAGAGAATGTAATGACAATTATATTTAGAGATCCATACTAAGCTGAAAACCTAAGTGTACATATCTGCGTGGGCATATTTAGTTCTCAGCCATAGCTGTCTATACATGATGCATCAATTATTAAGAGCCTGCTATGTGCCAAACACAGTTGTATATTCTGGGCATATGTGGATTGATTTAAACCTTACATCTATATTCGAATTATTGAAGTGGGATCGAGATTTTCAGTGTGTTGCCAAAACACCTCCAACAGTTTGTTATTAACTGATTATTTCCCTTAACATTCCATGTGAAGACATACAAGTTTTTACATGGTCCTCATGGCTTAGTCGATTTGTGATGCTATAACAAAATAGCTTAGACTAGGTTAGTAAAAAGAAAGAAATTGCATTTCTCACCGTTTTGGAAGCTGAACATCCAAGACCAAGGTGCCAGGAGGTTTGGTATCTAGTGAAGGTCGAGTCTCTACTTTCCAGATGGCAATATTTTGCACTGTCCTTCCAGGGAGGAATGCTGTGTCCTCACATGGTAAAGGGATGGAAGGACAAAAGACCTAACTAGTTTCCTCCAGGTATTTTATAGGGAACTAATCCAACAATGAGAGCAGAGCTCTCCTCATCATCTAATCGTTTCCTAAAATCACCATCACTTAATACTTTTACACTGGGGATTCAGTTTCAACATGAATTTTGGAGGGACATAAATATTCAAACCATGGTCCTCCAAAAGTTATATTCTTCTCACATATGAAAAAAATAAATAAACAAAAACAAAACAAAAATGGATTCCATTCCAATAATCCCAACCATCTTAACTAATTCCAGCTCTGACTAATTCCAACTCTAAAAGTCTAAAGTTTGGAATCTCATCTAAGAAAGGTATGGAATAAACTCAAGGTACAATTCATCCTGTGGCAAATTACTTTCTAGCTGTGAATCCGTGATATCAAACAAGTTATGTTTGTACAATGGTGGGACAGGCATATAATATATGTTCTCATTCCAAAAGGGAGAATTAGAGAAAAAAAGGGGTGGTGATGGAAGGGTAACTGGTCTCAAGTAAGTCTAAACCACAGCAAGGAAAACAACATTAAATCTAGAGGCATGTGAATATGTAAATAATCTTTGACCTCATGTCGAAGTGACTAACAGGCAAGGAGCATATCCAGGGTAGATTCTCTGGAAAAGAGGGACAAGTCATCTCCCGGGCAAGATGGAGTAGAACGGCATGAAATTGTATCACCTAATGATGCCCAATTTAAAGCAATTGGTTTATTTCTGGCATTTTCCATTTAATATTTGTAAACTACAACTGAGTGAAAGTAAAGGAAACTGCTGAAAGCAAAATCACAGATAAGTAAGGACTACTGTGCTTTGTTCCTCATTTCCTTTGAGGACCTCATCATAGATCCTCATCTAGGATTCTTTCTACCAACATTCTGATCACAACCTCTAAAGTAATCTATATGAAGATTCAGCCTTTCTCTACAGTTTTGTTCTTCTGAGTTCTCACCAAAATACCACTTTATGGTCCAGCCTGGACCCTTTACCAAGTTGCAAAGCTGCTTTCACCTTTTTAGGTATTTGTTATAGCAACACCTAACTTCTCAGTATCAGTTTATCTCAGGCCATTTGTGCTGCAGTAACTAAATATCTGAGGCTGAACAACCTGTGTAGAATACAAATTTATTTCTCACAGTTCTGCATGCTGTACATTTATAAAATCAAGGTGCCAGGCCATTTAGCGTCTGGTAAGAGCCACTCTGTCCTCACATAAACAAAGAGTCAGAAAGATAAAAGGACCCAGCTAGTTTCCTCTAGTCCTTTTATAAAGCACTAAGCACATCCAGAAGGATGAAGCCTTCTTAACCTAATCATCTCCTAAAGGTCTGCTTCTTAATATTGTTTCATTGGAGGTTATAGTTCAACATGAATTTTGGAGAGACACAAATATTCAAATCATAGGAACTACCTGAAGAAAAACAACTAAAAAATGAGATTAAATAGATAAAAACACACTGTTTCATATATATACATATATATATGTATATATATATATAGGTTATCAGGAGCGTGATCCCTAAGAAAGCAGACTCAAATGAGTTGATTACTGATTTCCCTGGGTAATGGCTTGAAGATACTTTTTGAGTCACTTTTTAGGAATAATCCAAGAGAAGCCTGGAGATATCTCTGAGTTTTGGAAGCTGAAGTAGGTGACTGTAAAGCTAAGGCAGCTAGAAATCAAGTGATAGAACACTAGAGGAAACAGCTGTACAGAGAAAACCCATGAGATTTGAAGAGTCCTCCTTTGGCCTTCAGCTGCATACGGATTGGCACAGG
>CAUYQG010027619.1:0-13086 GCA_963574415.1 Tarsius wallacei | reverse complement strand
CTATCTAAATGTGCCTGTCACTCAAGCTCTACACAATGCCCTGCTGGTCACGGTACCATCAACTCTGGACTATAGATGTGGACTGCGAGGCCTAAAGGGTGGAAATCAGGTAAATTGAGGATTCAGTTCATTGAGTTAATGCAAAAAAAGACATTGATAAAATGTATTTTTTAGAACTTACTCAACAAATGCTTATCAAGGACACTGGGAGTATATTGTTGAATGGTTCATGCCCGCATGGAGCTGACAATCTGGTACTCAGAACATCTTCACACTTAAAACAGACATTGAGGCCGGGTGCGGTAGCTCACACCGGTAATGCTAGCACTTTGGGAGGCTGAGGCAAGAGAATTGCCTGAGTCTAGGGGTTTGAAACCAGCCTGGGCAACTTGGCAAGACTTCATCTCTACAATAAATTAAAAAATTAGCCAGTCATGGTGGCATGCGCCTGCAGTTCCAGTTACTTGGAAGACTGAGGCAGAATGCCAACAGGTTGGGTGACAGAGTGAGCCTCTGACTCAGAAAAACAAAACCAAACCAGACACCAGTGAGATGCCCCACCGCCCCCATGAGTCTTCTCAGTGCCTGCAAATGTCACCCTTGACCAGGAACCAGGAGGAAGTGGAGGAAGCAGGACAGACACCAGGGTCCAGCAGTCCAGAAGAAGGCTGGGGCCTGAGCACAAATCCCACACCAAGATTTTCAGATCACTGCTCTTGGCTGGGAAGAGAAAAGTTGGGATTTTTTCCACCGAGGTTGGAACATGCTCGGTGATCCTCTTTTCCTCTGTCTCTCCTCTCTCCTCTCTCTTTTTCTTTCACAGGATCCAAATGCCACGTCTGGGTTTAACTTCAGTCTGACAGTAGCTAATACTTTTTCTGAGCCTGTCTGGGGTCAGGCACTGGGCTGGCTACCTCCCATGTCTTGTCTTTCATCCTCATAGCAGCTTTGCAGGGTAGACACTATCAGCACCCCCAATCTGCTCGTGAGGAAACTGCAGTGTGTGGCAAATGTAGCCAAGGTCACAACAGGTGGCTACAACAGAACCAAATCCAGTTCTACCCTCTTGAGTGCCTTCCTTTCTTCCTGCCAAGCCATGCAGGGCCTACACAGTTTTCTAAACAGAACAGTGGCAACCTTGTCTTCTTATCCCTTCCTACAATGGGAGAAAAATGCACATGTCTTCTAACATATCAAAGGATAATGATAGCAATAGCTAATATTAATTGAGTAATTATTATGCGCCTGGCACTCGTCTAAGATCTTTACATGCATTAATTCATTTAATCCTCGTAAACCTATAAGTGGTTACCCATATTATTTAATTTTTAAAAATAGAGATGGAGTCTTGCTATGTGGCCCAGGCTGGTCTGGAACTCCTGGGCTCAAGCAGTTCTCCCATCTTGGCCTCCCAAAGTGCTGGGATTACAGGCATGAGCCACCACACCCAGCCTATTTAATATTATTTGTCTATTATTTTATAGATAAGAAATGGAAACACAGAAAAGTCAAGTCATTTGTCCAAGGTACTTCAACTAGCATATGGCAGAGGCAGAGTTTAGAGTCAAGTTGCCCAAGGCCCTTAAAAGTGGTTATTCCATCCGAAAGATAGACACAACTTTCATCTATCACAGTTTTCTTAAGTTGTTGAAATAAAGGTCACTAGGATGGGAGGAAGCCCCTCTGTCCTCAACTCTCACCCTCATGAGCAGAAGACACAATTCTGTTCATATGTAGTCTGTGGGTGCAGTATGAAACCTCTACAACTGTACACTGTAACCCACATTCCATCCACTACGAAATGGCATGTGACCAAGAAATGCACCACGTACTACATTTCAAAACTGAGCTCCAAATAAAAACAAGTAAATAAAAAATAGTGGCCGGGCATGGTGCCTCACGCCTGTATTCTCAGCACTTTGTGAGACAGAGGCAAGAGGATTGCCTGATCTCAGGGGTTCGAGACCACTCTGGGCAACTTGGTGAGACCTCATCTCTACGATAAAAGTAAAAAAATTAGCCAAGCACGGTAGCACATGCCTGTGGTTCTGGCTACTTGGAGGCCTGAGGCAGAAGGATCGCCTGAGCCCAGCAGGTAGAGGCTGTGGTGGCGACAGAGTGAGACTCCGACTCAATAAATAAATAAATAAATAAATAAATAAATAAATAATGCTGAGCTCTCGACCTAATCTAGTTTCTGTTCCCAAATGTATAACATTTCGCACAGATGTGAGCATTCTCTCAAAGGGTTAACAGCATTCCTTGAAAAGAGGAACTGAAGAAATGGAGAGGCATTTTCTTTACCAGCTCAGACAAGTGGCAGAAAGGTTAAAAAAATTTTTTTTTAAAATCTGAGGTTTTGGATCCTCCTCACTCTGTGACTAGGTTTTTGGGTAGAGTGGACAGCGCCATCACTGACTGGGCACTGACCTCAGTGGCTCCTCTGGGGACTTGGCAGAGGCAGAAGGCAGCCGCAAAGTGTGGGGCATCAGATAACCTCAGTCTACGCATGTCTCACCTGAGAACATTCTCTCTGCATCACGGAGACACATGAGAGATCTCAGAAGCAGGCCGACATCCTCTCTTGTGAACCTACTTTGTGACCATGGACCATGAAGGGTGCCTGGTAACAACTAATTCAATACATCAAGGGCACAAAAAAGAATTATGAACGTTCTGCCTTCCCTCTCTTTGCTGCACCACAGGAAAATGTTCCCATGGACATTGGTTTGTATTAGCAAAAAATCAAAATTAAATTAAGAGGTCACACCCTGGTAGCAAAGACAAAATCAGGAAAACACTTTCTAATCAGAAACTGCAAAGAAATCGGGGCTTTTATTTAACAGCAAAATTAGGGCTTGGATGGCGGTATTCTTCCAATCAGCTTTTCACAAATATTTCCTAATTTAGCCTACCCCCCCCGCCCCAATATCATTGAAGTCACTTGTCCGGGTTTCTGCATCTCCCACATTTCATCGGTGGCAATGTGTCTCTCGCTTGGCACATGGTTTGGGCTACAGACTGTGGTGGGGCCCCTTCTCCTGGGATCAGCTGGAGAATCAGAGAGTCGGAGGCTCTCAGTCCTTTCTTCTGCAGCTACTGTCTTCCCCCACCCCTGAGACATTCCTCCAGATCCTCGCACTCATCAATTTCCCCTCCATGCCCGGTGCCCCCAGCCGCCAAAGTAACCCTCCGAGGAGAAGAAGTGATGGGAAAGAGACCGTCTGAAAGGCGCTCACTGGGAGGAATTCAGTGAGAGAAAATATGGAAGAAAAAAAAGGTCTAGGACCCTGGACTGAAATCGCCTGGGACTGCTCTAGCTGACACTGAGCTGGTGCAACATGCATTCTCAGGGAATCATGAGAATGAGGAGAGAGAGAGAGAGATTTTGTAGATTGGGGCTCGGGAAAGAGAAAGGATTTAGCAGCACACACGTCAGGTTGGGGTGCTAAGTCTCCAAGGACACCTTCCTTCCCAGGATGGCTTCTAACACAGGCCTGGCGGACCTCTGGCTGGGCATGGATTTAGCTCGGAGACAGGAAAGCCATCCCCGCAGGGGGGACACAACTTGCCAAACAATTCCCACCGCCTATCTAGGCCACTCCCCTTGTGCCCACAGAGTCCTCCTGGGCAGGTTAACCAGCTGATTTTGCATTGGGGGTTTACAAATATTAGCTTCTATACTTATTCCTTGAGGTTAAAAACATCTTCAGATGAAGGTGCTGCAGGGAACGGCAAGAAGCCCAGGTTTCTTTTCTAGTCTTTGCATGGAGTATAGAGTTTTTAAAGAGAAACTGGATTTGGATGTTGGAAACTGAAACAAAAAGACTTCTTTTCCTCTCTGGAGATGCTTTTTTGCCTACTCTGTTAACAGAGGCTAACTGCCTCTGGTTTGGACACGCACGTGCACACACACACACACACACACACACACACACACACACCATTACCGGCAGTCTCTCCTGTGTACTCACATTTCATCCCCAGGGACACGGGGGCCTTCAGAACAAGAGCCCACAGTCCCCACACAGGGGCATTTGGTGGGTAGCCAGCAGGCTGGTGGCCCTGTCTTGCCATGAGTGTTTCTTTAGCCTGGTTCTTGGTGGGAATCAGAGTCTGCTGCGTGATTCCTGCCATGGTTTCCCAGAATCCACTTGTCCCATCTCCAAGTGTAGGCTTCTACGTGCAGCAGGGGAATGTGCCTGCTTTGAAACAGGCTTCTTAGAGCAGGGGTATAGGCAGCCAAGTGTGAAGGGTGTCAGCCACACTGGCACGCCCTGGGGAAAGATGTGGCACCAGCTGGGTCCTGGGCCAACTGCAAGAAAGGGGCAGCCTGATACAAGAGACAGAGTTCTCCAAGGATCCCGCAAGCTCCCAGACTGCCTTTTGTCATTTTAGAGTGGTGCCTTTCTCTCTGGTCTTGTCCTGGCCCTGGGGCATGCACTAATTTTCATTTAATAATATATTCCTTGCTGGGTATAGGGGCTCATGCCTATAATCCCAGCACTTTGGGAAGCTGAGGCGGGAGAACTGCTTGAGGCCAGGAGTTCGATACCAGCCTGGACAACACAGCAAGACCTTGTCTCTACAAAAATTTTTTAAAAATTAGCCAGGTATGGTGGTAAGTGCCTGTAGTCCTGGCTACTCAGGAGGCTGAGGTGGAAGGATCACCTGAGCCTAGGAGGTCAAGGATATGGTGAGCCATGATCATGCCACTGCACACCAGCCCAGGTGACAGAGTCAGACACTGACTTTACAAAAAAAAGTATTCCTTCAAAATCAAGCCATTCACATACAGGTGGTATTGTCCCTATTTTACTGATGAAGAAACTAAGACTTCAAAGCAGTTAAGCAATGTGTTCTAAGATGAGGCTATTAGGACTGCCAAGGACAAGTAGCATCAAAAAAACCCTCTGGTGTTTTTTTGTTTGTTTGTTTGTTTGTTTGTTTGAGTTGGAGTCTCACTGTCACCCAGACTGGAGTGGCCGCTCCCGGCCACCGCAACCTCGACCTGCTGGGCTCCGGCAATCCTTCCGCCTCAGCCTTCCAAGTAGCTGGAATTACAGGCATGCGCTACCACGCCCGGCTGATTTTTGATTTATTGTAGAGATGAGGTCTCGCCAAGTTGCCCAGGTGGGTCTCGAACCCGCGGGCTCAGGCAATCCACTCACCTCAGCCTCCCAAGGCGCAGGATTACAGGCTGAGCCACCGAGCCCGGCTCCCTCCTGGTTTTAAGTTCTTTCCCTTACACACCTTTAGTCAATGAACAAATGAGAACAGTAAGTCCTTTGTATTTGTGGGTTCTGCATCTGCAGATCCAACTGTCTGCAGACCATAATATTAGGAAAAAATTCCACAAAGTTCCAAGAAACAAAACTTGAACTTGCCGCACACCAGGCATAACATGGAATCCACTGGAGTGCAGCATTGTAAGCAATCTAGAGATGATTTGAAGTATACAGAACTGGGTAACCCAGGGAGATCCTGCCTTTAAAAAATTAAAATGAAAGTAGAGATATGGGAGGATGTGCATGGCTATAAGCAAATATAGCATTTGCTTATTTTATTTTATTTTATTTTCTGAGTCAGAATCTCACTGTCATCCAGGCTGGAGTACAGTGGAGTGCTCACAGCCACTGCAGCCTTGACCTGCTGAGCTCAGGCAACCCTTCTGCCTCAGCCTTCCAAGTAGCTGGAACCACAGGCACATGGCACCATTTTTTGATTTATTGTAGAGACAAGCTACAATAATTTTTTGATTTATTGTAAAGACGAGATCTCACCAAGTTGCCCAGGCTGGTCTCGAACTCCTGGGCTCAGGCAATCACCTCACCTCTGCCTCCCCAAGTGCTGGGGTTATAGGTGTGAGCCACCATGGCCAGCTTACATTATTTTATATCATGTACTGGAGCATCTGCAGACATCTGAGTGAATGTTCTGGAACTATTTCCCATAGGATGACTTTATTGTATTCCAGGTGTGGAACCAGTATCAATCAGGTACTGATAAGAATTCAAAGACAAGCCGGGCTCAGGGGCTCAGCCTGTAATCCCACGCCTTGGGAGGCTGAGGCGAGTGGATTGCCTGAGCCCGCAGGTTCGAGACCCGCCTGGGCAATTTGACGAGACCTCATCTCTACAATAAATCAAAAAACTAGCCAGGCGTGGTGGCGTGTGTCTGCAGTTCCAGCTACTTGGAAGGCTGAGGCGGAAGGATCGCCGGAGCCCAGCAGGTCGAGGCTGCGGTGGCCGGGAGCATGCTACTGCACTCCAATCTTGGTGACAGAATGAGACTCCAACTCAAAAATAGATAAATAAATAAATAAATAAAGTGCTAAGTTTTAGAAACTGCTTACTCTGATACTAGAACTCAGAATTAAACACTTCAGCTCATTCAGTTATTTATGCATTATCTATTTCCAGAAGAGATATAAGAGTAAACCATTATAACAATGGGACAAGAACATAAACCAATGAATGAAGTGAAGAAAAACATTAGTAAGGATTTTGCCAGAATACCCAAGCAATAGTCAGTTGGGTTCTGTGATTCTTAGAAAGTCCCTTGAAGTGGGAAACTTTTGAGCATACTCAGTTTCCAATAAAGGAACAGATACCAATGTGTAAAAAAGATGGAAATTCTTCTACGATAAAGCTCAAAGTCTTTGCCACACCAATCTTTATTAAGGGTAAGAACTAACATAGTCCACAGAATTCAATTTCAATTTTACAAAAGCTAATAGAAATGGCTGTCATACAGTCTTCTCTCTAACTGACCCCTGATAAAAGACAAGGGCATACTATTACATGATAATTCTTTTAAGGCATCTATTTGGAGGGCTACTGAAATGTGGCCCAAGGACATAGCTTTCCAGGAATACAACTGAATAAAGGGATTATGCCTAAAAATCTGAAGGAATTCTCTTTAGCTAGGCTTTGGACATTCGAAATTAAGTTTTCTGTAGAGTATCTGAAGAGCAATTCCAAGTAAAATAAAAGGAGTTTTATTTGCTTCTGATACAAGGCATATAGGTAGAAATGCTACCAATTTACTAGGCAACTTCACCTGCCCACATAGAGATCTCAAAGATACGAGCAGTGAGACCAGGTAAGAGAACCCTAGAGCATGTTTCTTACCCAGAGACCTTTGGCAGCCCAAGGTGACTGTGCTATGAAAGACGAGTTGAGTACAACAGGCTAGATCTCAAGCGGAGAGGGTCCCGAGCCACACAAAGCGCCATAGAAAGGCCACTGGGTCACACAGATCTCCCCCAACATTCTTTGGGAAGTGGATATTTTTGCCACTACCATGCCACAAGCAACATATTTCTCCAAATCTACCCAAACCTGCAGGACTTCTGATGGCAATCTAGAGCATTATGTTTTCCTTGTAAAAATAGCCTGCTTATGAGAGGAGTTCCATTTAATTAATTTCTATAAACTTCCACCGAGTTGGATATGAAATATTGCAACTCTGTAGATGAAATCTGTTCATTTTAACCGTTTATAAAAAAGCAATATATTCTAAAGAGCATATATATATAATGTATATATATTTTAAAACTTAAAAGAAGATCTCTATTAAATTATCTGCCTTTTTCTGGTGTTCAGTTTATAAAAGCAGATTTTATCACCTAAGATGGAGGTAAACAATGACCCCTAACAACTGCGGTATAAGTTAAAGCATATCTCTCTTTCTGCCTAGAGGTAGAAATAGAGAGGAAAAACAAAACAAAACAAAATGACAACAACAAAAACAGAGTCCTAGTTTAAAATAAAGGAATTTAAAAAAAAAATCACTGGAGATAGAGTCTGATGGGTGGCAATGGGACAGCAAATAAGGGGCAGCAAGGTGGGGGGCTATGATGCAGGCATCCCATGTGCACACCCGTGGGAGCTGAGATATCTTGGAGAATGAGGCCCAGGAGTTGGAACAAAGACAGTTTTCTCTCATTTGATTCAAAAGAGAATATAACTAAATCAAGTTAAAAAGTAATTTGATATATTCTGGAATCATATATTTGACAAAAAATATGTTAAGTAAAATACATGGTGTCAGAATCTAGAAAGACCCTGCAATTTGAAGCCCCTATGCCACATTGATAATATTTTATATCCTCCAAAGAAGAAAAGAGCAATCTCATGACAGCCCACAAATAACCCTGAGCAAAAACAGACAACCATATGAAATCAGTCTCAGGGTTGGTATTCTACATATCTAAGAGAGGAAAGAAAAAAATCAATAAACACAGCCCATACCAACTGTGATTTTTGTCCCCATGGTATTTTGTCCATGGTGTTACAGATCATTTTAAGAATATACATACACTATTAGCAGCCCACAGTCATTGTGAGCCCATAAATTTACCCTGACCCTTTTATGTTTGTAAAAATTCCCATCAGTACATTGCAGCCAATATTTTGCATTTCATTCAGTTAGTTTTATTGCCATCAGGAATAAAACTGATCAAACATGAAAAGATGTTCACATACGTGTCTTAGTTCACACAATTAATCCCTTGGAAAAGTTTACTGTATTTTTTTCATAATCATGACATTTAATTTACCTTTATATTGCAGAAATATCTGTAATACACATAACTTAAATTATTTTGGGAATATGTCTAGTATATGTGGTCATTTTGTTATACAATAAGTTTAATTACTTATATGCCTAGGATCATTAAAGTATTAAAAATAACATTATGCATTTGTTTTCCCTACTTATGACAATATTATATCTTTTTTTTTTTTTAACTCATGTGATGGACGGTTGATGGGGATGATGGAATGTCAGATCTGGAAATACCTGTATATCTATTTTTTAAATGCAGTTCCTTTAAGTGCTACTGAAATTTTAAATCTAAAATGAACTAGTCTACAAAGATTAACTGGAAAAGGAAACTGAAACAATAATATATGCATTACAGGAAGAAGACAGTTACAGGGTATTTTTAATGAACAAATGAAAAAAATGTTCTAAATAGGCATTGATATTAACGGTGACAAATAACCTTCATTGTGGGCAGATGCTATGAAATGTGACCTTACGCCCTAAAAAATTTATATTAACCAGTGTTGAAGAACGATGATTTCCCATCTGCAACATCCAAAGCAGGGGATGGGCAGCCCAGATGCTATGTGCTGTGACCACGAAGCACTGGAATTGTGCCAATAATCAAAAGAAAGGGGAAATGTGGACGTTCCTAAGCAGAATGTCCATGGTCCAGGGAAGGAAGAAACAGCTTGCAGCAGCGGCAAGGTAAGGTGAACCCTGAGGAGGAACAGCCGGCTGCGGGGGCAGGGTTGCATTTAGTTAGTGCAGAACTGCAGTACTGGACCACAAAACAGGTTTCTTGGTGGCTTAATACTTTTACTAGAATAATCCTTATCTACTGGAACACAATAACAACTGTCAAGTGGAAGTTAATAGAAAAATATAATTTTTTTTGAAAACTTAACTTTGCAAATTTGGTGGCATGTATCCACAAATTGAGATTTTACCATTTTCATGATCACAAATAGCAGAAAATATGTTTTAGTGCTTACCATAGGCCAAGTACCCTAGGCTCTATGTGTTTTATATGATTAACTCATTTATCCTCACACAGCCTCATAAAATAGTTAACTCATTTTACAGATAAGAAAACCAAGGCATGGGTAGGTGAACTGACTTACTCAAGGTAAGATGTGAAGAAGCAGCAAAGCCAATGTGGGTATTTTAAACTCAGAAACTATTTTTTAATTAAACAACTTAATACAAAGCACAGTCACCTGGGAATCAGGCAGGGGTTCAGGACTGTTTCCATTCCAATATGAGCATCAGGACCCAGGCAAGTTACCATTACTCAGGGCCTCAGATACTGCTTCCCTCGTGAGCCTGCAGCCTCGTGGCCTTCTGCACAATACACTATGTAGAGGTCAAAGTGTGGAGGACACAGAAGTGACAATGGAAAGCCCCCAATTCTTCATATACATGTGTCTGCCTAGAGCCTCATGAATGACAGAATCAAGTGGGAAAACTTCAGAAACTAACTCCTCATAATCACAGAACAAAGGACTTGGGAAACAGCAGAAAAAAATCTCATTGCTAAGAACAGAGAGGGAGTTTCAGGCATCGAAGTTGCATAGAGAATTATGAAATGGCCTGGCTTGGTGGCTCAGCCTGTAATCCCAGCACTTTGGGAGGCCAAGGCGAGTGGACTGCCTGAGCCTGCGGGTTCGAGACCAGCCCGGGCAACTTGGCGAGACCTCGTCTCTACAATAAAATTAAAAAAATAGCCAGGCGTGGTAGCGCATATCTGTCGTTCTGGCTACTTGGAAGGCTGAGGCGGAAGGATCGCCAGAGCCCAGCAGGTCGACACTGGGGTGGCCTTGAGCATGCGTGCCACTGCATTCCAGCCTGGGTGAAGGAGTAAGACTCCAACTCTTAAAAAAAAAAAAAAAGGAATTATGAAACGTGCATGCACATAAAACCAACTAGTTTTATCATAATCCTCTGGGGTACTTCTCCTCTCCTCCCAAGACACAAGGCACCCAGGAAGAAGGCCACAGAGAATGTCTGGGGACTGTTCGGGGCAGGCTGAGAACAGAAGACTCGGCAGCCACAGGGCCATGAGGAAAAGCCAGAGTCTGGGGAAACCATGCAAAAGCCAAGTCTGGCAGAGCAGCACTGATGTCTTAAGGGAAAGAATCCAGCCAGGAGAGACACAGAGGCACTGAGAGCTGACTGCCAGCCAGCCCTAGCTGCCTTCAGAACACACCTACACCTACCCAAGATGGACCACCCAAGTACAAACTTCAGGAGAAAAGCCTAGGAGTGGGCACAGCCAAGGCCATTTCCATCAACTGCAGGGTGTTTCCAGAGAAATCAGAAGAACTAGGGTAGGACCAAGTGTACTTGCAAGCTCAACAGCAGGATGATAAGCCCTTGATTATGTATAAAGTTAGGGTGAGTTTTTCCATCAAAAATTGTTTTCCTGACCTAAAAATCCATTATCCTATCAAAAGGAACTTGGCATAGCCATACTACTATCAGATAAAGAAGACTTTAGGGAATGGAGTATCAAGACTAAGTGGGGCATTCTGTGATGGTGGAAGGATCAGTCCAACAAAAAAGAAAGCAAGTCTAAACCTGCACATAAGCAGTAACATGACTTCAATAGGCATATGTCAAAATTGACAGCTCTTCCAAAAACAAAATTAAAAAAATACAAATTGGGAGACTTTTGAGGGGAAACAAAAAATGAGAAAGCTATAAATCATCTGGACAACACAAAAAATTTAACCTAATTTTATATATATTCATACACACAATGCAACACATTCATTCACACAATGCAACAAAAAGATTAGAAAACACATCTTTTAAAAGTGTACATAAAAGTTGTACCACATTTCATGGGTCCAAAATCATCTTAAATATATTGATCTGATTATGGTACAATCAATCACAGATATCTAGAAAATGCCCAACAGTTTGGAAGTTAGGAAATACAATTCTGAATAATTCATGGACAGAAAACAAAGAAAATAAGGAGGTTCTTTTAACCTAACAATAATTAAAATGCACCAGGAGTGGAGGTAGAGGCGAGAGGATTGCCTGAGTCCAAGAGTTCAAGACCAGCCTGGGCAACTTGCTGAGACTTTGTCTCTATAATCAATTTTTTAAAATTAGCTGGACATGGTGGCATGCATCTTTAGTTCCAGTTACTTCGAAGGCTGAGGCAGAAGGATCACCTGAGCCCAGCAGGTCAAGGCTGAAGTGACTGTGAGCATGCTACTGCACTTCAACCTGGGTGACAAAATGAGACTCAAAACAAAACAAAACAAAACCCAATAATTCAAACAACAAAAATGTAGAATGCAGCTTAAGTGTGCTTAATACATTAGTTATGGCCTTTAATGTATATATTGACAAGAAAAAAATTAAAAGTCAAAAAGCTAGAAAAAGACAGCAAATCAAATCCAAAGACAGAAGGAAGGAAATAAGGTGCAAAACACAAAGAAATTTTTAAAAAATACAACAAATAAAAATCAAAGTTAGTTCTTTATAAAGAAAAAGCTCAAAGAAAAAGTTCAAAGCTTTATAAAATTGATAAATACCTAGCAGGCTAATCAAGAAAAAATATAAATTTCCAATATCAAGAAGGAAAAAGGCAAGCAATACCATTATAGTTCTTACGTATATTAATAGGAGCATAGTATAAAAACTTTAGACCTATAGATTTCAAAATTTTAACAAATTCTTTTAAAAATACAACTTACCAAAATCGTCAAGAATAGAAAATGTGACTAATATAAAAATAACAATAAAAGAAATGGAATCTATTATTTAAAAACCTTTCTACAAAGAAAATTCTAAGCTCAGATGACTTTGCCGGCAAAAACTTCCTAATATTTGAGAAACAAATAACATAAGTCTTTTATACAAATACTTCTAGAGACTAGAAAAAAAATTATCCCAGTTCTCTTTACAAAGATAGCATAACTTTGATACCAAAACACTTACAAGAACATTACAAGAAAAGAAAATTATAGACCAGTCTCTCATGAATACATAGGCAAAAAATCTTAAATTAAACATTTGTAAATCAAATTTAGTACTGTATACAAAAGATAAGATAGCATAAGCAAGTGAGATTTATTTCAGTAATCCAAGAGTAGTTTAAAATTTGAAAATCAACCAGAGTTATTCACAAATTAATAGAAAAAAGGCTAAAAATCAAATGATCATCACAATGAATGCAGAAAAAGCAGATGAAAATATGCACTGCCAATTTACAATAAAAAGTATTATAGCAAAGATGGCAAACCATTACCTAAGCTAAGAAAACCAGTATAAGAAAAATTTAAAAAATTTAAATAACATTTCTAATAGTATTAAAAATTTAGGAACTAGTCTAATAAAAAATATATAAAATTTCTATGCTTTAGAAACTACAATATATAGCCGGGCTCGGTGGCTCAGCCTGTAATCCCGTGCCTTGGGAGGCTGAGGTGAGTGGATTGCCTGAGCCCGCGGGTTCGAGACCCGCCTGGGCAACTTGGCGAGACCTCATCTCTACAATAAATCAAAAAATTAGCCGGG
>CAUYQG010027617.1:0-25452 GCA_963574415.1 Tarsius wallacei | reverse complement strand
CAGGATATTTAGAAGCAAAAGAAACATCCGGCTTTGGGCTTCCACCCGAACTGGCTCCCTGCCCCACCCTCCTGCAGGCCCAGGACACAGGCTGACTTGTGGCCGGGGTGCAGGGAAGGTCACCAGCCACAGATCCTCTGCCAGCCTGGCTGGGGCAAGGCCTTTTCCCCTGGTCTCCACGGTCACACCACGGGCTGTGTGATGGTGGGGCCAGCCCGTCTACAGGCAAAGCATTGGAGTCCCGCACGGGTTTAGGTTATTCTTAGTATATCCTGTTGATGATGTGTAGTTCTCAATAGGGCAGTGCTGTCTTTTTCAATGTATCTCAGCATTTCATGAATCGTCCTTCTTCTGATAAAAATAGCTGATTATTTTCAATGCATCTTAGACATAGTGCTACATGCTTTACGATGGCCACCCTACGCAGATTTATGAACAGCCTAAGCTATAGATGAAGGACCCAAGGCCCAAAGAGGTGGCTTCACGTGCTGAGGTCCCAAGCCTCTGTTAGGATGGCAAGGATGGGTTTGATCCATCTCGGCTATTTACTTGTTCCAAGACTTTTTTGCAGTGCTCTTTCCGGCATGTGCTACATCAGTTAGAACTGCAGTCGGCTGCTGTTAACAGAGACCAAAAAGGACTTAGACAAGAGAGAAGTTTGTTTTCATTTTTCATAAAATCTGTCTGGAGACAGGGCATCCAGAACAGCCATAACGACTTGGGGGCTCCTTGGGACCTGGGGTGCCACTCTCCTCTGGGCATGCTATCACCACTGGACGACTCCCACCCTCTCAGTCTTCTCGTGGACCAAGGCGGCTGCTGGGGATCCAGTTCTCGAATCCCAGAGCAGAAGGAAGCCAGAGCTCTGTCTACTTCTTTCTTTAAACATTTTTTTTATTTTAACGATGTGGGGTACAATTCAGGGTTAAGTTCACTTCTTAAGGAGCTACTCAGAATCCTTGTCCAAAAAATTCCACCTACGTCTCCTTCATCAAGCCTGAGGGCCATGCGGTCCCGAGCTGTATGGGATGCCATAGTGCAGCTTCTCAGGTGGTCTCCTGTCTCCCTCTTGGGGTTGTAATTCCTCTCCTAAGGAAGAAAATAGCAGGTGGAGGAAGGGCAGCCAGCAACTTCGGCTACCTGAGGCCCTTGTGTTTGGTGGCTTCTGCACATGCACTTTTTTGAGTTTATTTCCTTCGGAGCACTTCTGTTCCTTCGAAACGGCCTTTATAAAGTCAGTGGAAGGCTGCAAGTTGGAATTGTGGTAGAGCCTAAATTCGAAAAATCGTAAGGTGTTTGTTATACTTACTTTCCTTTCCCTGTGCCCCTTTTCTGCCTCAAAGCATGATCGCTGGCACACAGTCATTTCAATAGATGGTAGTCACTCACAATTGATATCTTCACCTCCTGGCCCCAGGCTGTGTGAAAGATTGATGAACTTATTCTCTTTTAAAGAATAATGATCTTTAGGTCGTGCTGACCTCCTTGATGGTGTATTCTCCTACATGCATAGTTAAACGATAAGCTGCCGTTTCCCAACGTGTTGCTTTTCTAGAATTGCTTACAGCTCAGGAGTCATGTAACTGCGGTCACAGGATTTGCAACTTCCCCATTTGCCCCCTAGATGACATCATTATTGTAAAACCTGAGACTGGTCTTTGAGATGTTTTTCAGACTTTGCATTTTGGTGGACCAACGGACACCAACCGAATCAGAGGCCCACACCAAGGATCTGACTTGAGCAGTCCTGTGATCCCCACCCAGGGCCTGGCTCAGCATGCAAAGACAGTTTCTATGCCCCAATGATTTCATTTCCAACCAATCAGCAGTACCCATTCCCTAGCCCCCTGTCCACCAAGCCATCTTTAAAAACCCTAGCCCCCAAATTCTCAGGGAGGCAGATTTGAGAAATATCTCCCACCTCCCGCTGGCTTCCTGCAATTATTATATATCTTTCTCTGTTGCAACACCTGCTGTCTCAGTGTATTGGCTTTTTCTGTGCTGCAGGTGAGAAGAACGCAGTCAGGAAGTAACACTTACCCTACCCAGGCATCATATGCCTCCCCAGTTCTCACTAGGGAATGTGTCTTCCCTGGGTGGGGGAATGAAGACAGGAGGCAAAACAAGGGTGTGAGCATCTTATTCCAGAATATCTTTCCACCACGAGCAGGGAAGACATTGGAAGTATTCTGGTTCCTGGGGCCTTCTCTACAACGGATGTGGCAGGTAGCCCAGATTCCAAGCAGAAGAGCATGCCCACTGCTGTCATTGCTGAGATGTCTCATATTTCCAATGAACTATTTTCTGAGTGTTGCTAGTGTTCAGGAGAGAAAATGCTTTTGTCTTAAACAAGACACATGAGTACCTATAGGAATTAGAGCTTTCCACACATCAGGGAGTTAGCCACTGGGGTTGTGGGAATAGGTCCTGAATTGGGGAAACCTCAGGTTTCAAAAACCCCCTCTCCCATCATAGCTGAATCCTCATAGTCTTGGCTTCATCCCAGAAAATCATGAGAGAAAGTATTAGATTCCTATTGCTGTTGTAACAAATTTACCACAAATTTAGTAGTTTAAAGCAGCTCAAATTTATTATAGTTCCTGGAGTTCAGAAGTCTGAAACAGGGTCCATGAGGCTTTTTTTTTTCTTCGTTCTTTCTTTCTTTTCTGGAGGCTCTAGGGCAGAATCATTTTCATTGTATTTTCTAGCTTCTAGAAGCCACCCGTATTCTTTGGCTTGTGGCTCCTTCCCACACCTTCAGAGCAAGTCACTTAGCGTCTTCATATCTCTCTCACCTCTGCTTCCATCGTCACGACGCCTTCTCCAACTCTGGCCCTCCTGCCTCTCTCTTACAAGGACCTTTATCATGACACTGGGCCTGCTCCCATAATCCAGAATAATCTCTCCATCTCAAGATTCTTAATTACATCTGCAAAGTCCCCTTTGCTGTGTAAGGTACCATATTCAGATTCCAGGGATTAGGACATGGACTGTTTTGGGGGTCATTATTCTGCCGACATCAGAGAAGTTAGGGGGATTTCCTTCAGTTTCTCCTGAGTCCCCCTTTACTCCTTCAGCTTAACTATTTAATATAATTTGTCCCCAACAAGGTCTATCAGACCAGGGGCTGTCTGCCAGGGGGTGCCCAGGGATGAGTGTGAAAAGGAATGCAGGAAGGGAGGGAGAGAGGGGAGCAAACTGGGTCCCTCAAATGACTCGCATGTCTGGAGAGCTGGAGGCAGCAGGATGGACTTCCCTGCAGCTGGCACTCAGGTCCCAAACCAGAGGGATACTTTGGTCTTGACCTCCATCCTTCTCCCCTTTGCATGGGCATGGGGTATGGGGATTGTACCTCTGTGTCAGTCACAAGCTGAAAAAGCAGAACTGCTGTGAATTTTAAAGGTCCAGACTGGGCTCAGGGGTCTCCCAAGAGCATAGCTGAGACTCATCTGTCACTGCAGGACAGAGGAGGTGGCAATAGGGACAGAAAGAGCACCTGCCCTCCCTCATGGGAAACACAAAACCACCAGTGCCTTCTTTTTTTGTTGTTGTTTTGAGTTGGAATCTCACTCAGTCACCCAGGCTGGAGTGCAGTGGCACACTCACGGCCACCCCAGCATTGACTGGCTGGGCTCTGGTGATCCTTCTGCCTCAGCCTTCCAAGGAGCTGGAACTACAGGACCATGCTACCATATCCAGTTAACTTTTTATTTATTGTATAGATGAGGTCTCCCCAAGTTGCCCGAGTTGGTCTCGAACCCACAGGCTCAGGAAATTCACTCGCCTTGGCCTCCCAAAGTGCTGGAATTACAGGCTGAGCCACCGAGCCCTGTCCACCAGTGCCTTCTTACTGCTCAGCCTTCCAGCTGCTCAAGGCATCCCAGCTTGCTCTGATTTCCAGGTCCTGGACCAGACACTACGGACACAGATGTGAAGGTCATGTATCCTCTGCCCTGTCTGAACCCATATGGGGACTCATTTAGGCCACACCCATCCTCTGGACCCTGATCTTCTCGGCACCTTACATCTGCTTTGCGTCATCTTAGTTCTGTGGGGGTTGGTTTGTCTCCCACCCGGGTTGTATAATCTTTGTCCTCCCTGGCTTCGGCCCCTCATCCTCCGGTGTTTAGCAGAACCCATGTCTGCATGTCACAGTAGCCCACAGCTTCCCTGCCTTGACACTTTAAACCACACGTCACCAGTCTCCCTCCACAGCCACTGATCCAGCCCAGACTGTGGCTACTCAAAGTGTGGTCCGCAGACCAGCAGCCTCAGCATCCCAGGGGAGTTGGTTAGAAAGGCACGATCCCAGGCCCACCCCACCCTTGCCGAATCTGAATCTTCATTTTATCAAATACCCTGGGTGTCATGTGGGTGCATTCAAGTACGAGAATCACTGGTCTGGCTTTGGAAAACCACTTTGTCTCTCAGAGTTGCAATTTTCTCATCTGTTAAGCGAACATTGGATCAAAGGAGCCAGAGTCTCTCCCCCTTTTCATGTCTTGCGGCCCTTCTGCATGACTCTACCTTTATTTATTTATACATTTATTGAAATGGAGTCTCACTTCATCGCCCATGCTGGAGTGCAGTGGCATGCTCACGGCCACCCCAGCGTCGACTTGCTGGGCTCCGGAGATCCTTCTGCCTTAGCCTTCCATATAGCTGGAATTACAGGCACGCACTATAACACCTGGCTAATTTTTTGATTTATTGTAGAGATGAGGTCTCACCGAGTTGCCCAGGCTGGTCTTGAACCCGCAGGCTCAGGCAATCCACTTGCCTCAGCCTCCCAAAGTGCTGGGATTACAGGCTGAGCCATTGAGCCGGGCCGGCTGTACCTTTTAAAGAGTGTTTAACAACAGACCATACTCCATGGACAGCACAAACTAGGGTGAACAATTATCACATCAATGGCCGAGTTGCCAAATGTCTAAATAGAACCTGATTTGTATGCTACACCAGGGGTCCCAAACCACTAGGCCACGGACTGATACTGGTCTGCGGCCTGTTAGGAACTGAGCTGCACAGCAAGTGAGGAGTGGGCGAGTGAGTGAAGTTTCATCTGTATTTACAGCTGCTCTCCATTGCTTGCATTACCGTGCATCTCAGTATGAGAGGACACTTGGGGAAGTGGTCTTTACGTCATCCAGGAGGGCTGGGTTTTATTTTTATTTAATCTTGTTTATTTATTTTACTTCGGAATCTCATTATCAGATCAGTGGTGGCACTAGATTCCCAGTGGAGTGCAAAGCCTATTTTGAACTGAGCATGTGAGGAATCTAGGTTGTGGCTCTTTATAAGAATCTAATGCCTACCCGGGTGCGGTGGCTCAGCCTGTAATCCCAGCACTTTGGGAGGCCGAGGCGAGTGGATTTCCTGAGACTGTGGGTTTGAGACTAGCCCGGGCAACTCGGCAAGACCTCGTCTCTACAATAAATCAAAAATGAGATGGGCGTGGTAGCCCTTGCCTGTAGTTCTGGCCACTTGGAAGGCTGAGGCAGAGGATCGCCAGAGCCCAGCAGGTTGACGCTGGCTTGGCCGTGAGTGTGCCACTGCACTCCAGCCTGGGCGACACAGTGAGACTCCAACTAAAAAAAAAAAAAGAATCTAATGCCTGATTATCTGAGGTGGAGCTGAGTTGGTGATGCTGGTGCTGAAATGTCTGCAAATACAAATTAACACTAGCAGTGAGGTCGACTGCACAGAGACCGTAATAATCAATTGCTTGGAGACTCATATCAAAGCCCTATCAGTGAGTGGCAAGTGAGTTGATGTACTTCAATTGTACAGCTGCATCTGGTGACAGACTTTAAGTCAGAACCTGACACTTATTTTAGCCCACGTGTGGCCCACCTATTATTTTATTTGCCACTTTTGTCTGTGCCTCTTTTTAAAAATACTGAGTTGTATCATTATTTCATTATATATTTCAATGTGATAATGAAAGAAATAAAGAGCACAATAAATGTTAGGTGCCTGAATCATCCCGAAGCAACCCCCCCGCCCCAAGTCCATGGGAAAATTATCTTTCACAAAACTGGTTCCCGATGCCCATAAAGTTGGGGATCGCTGTGCTACACAACCTACAATCATGAGTGACGCTGTAATTCATGAGGACAGCCTCACCTTCCTTTGGCCTGGGTAACGGCAACAACCTCCTCAGGGATCTCGGCCTCTGCCCCCAACAAGCAGCTGGAGAGCTCCTTCAAAAGCCCCCGCAGACAGGGCAGGGTTCCCTGAGGACTTAGAATGAAGCCTGAGTCCCTCCATCGTATCATGCCTCCTTCCCTTTCGCTCACTCATCCTGGCCTCCAGCAGCCCTGGCCTCTGACTAGCCCGTGACCCTCTGGTCCTCCAGTCTGTGCAGGTCCCTCCTGTCAGACCAAAGTGCTGCCCTTCTCAGGTCTGTGTTGCAGTGCCACTGTCTCCAGAGGCCTCTCTGGACCATCTTTCTTAATGTTGACGCTTGCTTTCCACCGCCCCACCCCACCTGCCTAGTCACCCCACTCCACACTCCTGGTCACCTCTCCCCTACTCTGATTTTTCATTTTTCCATAACAATTCTCACCTCCGGTATTTCTGCCCCATGACTATTATTGGCTGCCCACCAGTACTGGAAATGGAGCCCCACAAGGACAGGGACTCTTGTCTGTTTCTGTTCCTGGATGTTTCCCAGCATCTGCAAGTGTCTGGCATCTAGCACTCACGCTATCTTGGGGAGATGTGGACTCCTCGTTCTTACAATTCCCAGGGACAGGCCCCGCCAGATGCCTCTTGTATCTTGGGGTGATGTCCAAAGGATGCTTAAGGCCTCTGGTCCTGACATGGACCACAGCAGGGATGGAAAGCCCTCTGGAGTGAAGACATTGTCTCCATGGGCTGTAACCCCATTCTGCTCCAGCTGAAGCAAAGAGATCTTCTCTTCTGACGTCAGAAGTACCTCTGCTGAGGGCCTTCCTGCCTTACTAGGCTGGCTCTGGGGCTGCCCTGCTCTACACGTCCAGGAGAAGTACCATATATAAGAGACCCTCAGAAGGTCCCTATGGCCTCTCAGGATGAGAGGTGCTGGCTCTGCCCTACAGGGCACCCAGAACTGGCCCAGTCAGAGGTTCTGACTGGAATCCACATGACAACCGATGGATGGATGGCCGGGCTACTGGGATCTGAAGACTCTCCCTTCCGGGCTTGGGTTTCTCCTTCCTTAGGCATGAATTTTGTTGTTGTTATCGTTGTTTTACTATCTTGTGTCAAATTTACAGCTCAGGATACAAGAGATAGCCTAGTCCATCCCTCAAGCCATATTTGGTGGGGATTTATGGACAGACAACAGAGGGGGCTGGGGATGCACTCTGAGGTTGGGCAGGTGACACCTGGTTGGTGCAGTAGCTGCAAGTGGCAGTGGATACCACCTACCCCCGGCCACCCCTGCGGTAAGACAACCATGAAGAGTGTCCAGCTCTAGACTGAGAGCAGGAACGTGGCCTTCACGAACACGGCAGAGACCCCGAGCTGACAAGGCTGTCCTGTAGCAATATCACAGCTGAGTGCTCACTGTGCCTCCCAGGAGACCTGGAGGCTGGTCAGGCATGGCTGGGTCCCTCTCAATTATGGCCCACTGGCTGGATTTAATAAACAGGACTCTGCAGAGCTCAGGTCACAGGGCAGATTGGGGGGTTGGCGTGACAATGGCCACACTGGGGGGTTGGCGTGACAATGGCCACACAGTTCCTTGGGTTTCTGCTGGTCACTTGTTTCCTGGGCACCTACTCGGCCACCAGATGGGCAACAAGACTCACTTGCTGGGAACTTCACAAAAGTCCTTCCATGGGGACATCTCCAGAGAAAGGATCATATGTGAGAATGTCACACACAAGCAGAGGGAAGAGGTGCAGGTGGGCTCTGAAGTCGGTTGTCCCTGTTTGAATCCTGCAGGGCTCAGCGGGCTGGGATGGGAGGGACCTGCCCTGGCTGATTCTGATGTTCCTCCCACCCCCTGTTTCTCTGAGTCCGCTTATTTTAGCCCTGTAAATGAATGCAGGGCTCAACAGGTCACCCATCCATCTCCTTCCTGGGCTTGGTGCTGATTCCCTGGTCCTTGACCAATGGCCCAGTCTCCTCTTCTGCAGTGAAATCATCACCTTTGCCAGACATTTCTGTTTTATCCATCATCACTCCTCCTGGCTTCCAGCTCCTACGCTTCCTGGCTGTGTGACCTGTACCGAACATGTTTCATAACATCTCTGGGCCTCTCTTTTCTTATCTGTCCAGTGGGGACAAGAATCTACCTCCCCGGGGTTCTCTGAAGATTGAGTAAAGCATGGACCCCATGTGCCAGCCTGGGGTGAGGTGTCGTCTCCTTCACTCTCACATGGTTCCATACTAGCCTCCTGCATGGCCTCTTTGCCTGGAGATCCTGAGGGACCCACTGCCAATGCTACTTGTCTGCCCTCAGTTCTCTCTCGGCAGTCTCCCCTCAACAATGGCTCCAGTTCCTCCTACAGACCGTCCGACGTTCTTTCTTCTTTGACACGGAAGCAATGGGCACCTGAATCTAAGAGGACAGTCACTCCGGAAGCCGCCTGTTCGTCATGCAGGAGGAGGGCTGGGTTTTATTTTTCTTTGATCTTATTTATTTATTTTACTTCAGAATCTCATCTGTGGTGTGGCAGGGAACGAAGCAGCTGGACTTGAAGGCTAATTAGCCACCGTGGCGGATGCAGGATCGCTGGTGTCTTCGGGACGCCAGTGCACTTGGCTCAAGTCTGGGACACGCGGTTGCAAGACAAGAGGCTTTTTATGGGGAGCGGGACACACATTGCTGAGCGAATCGTTTATTTAAAATGTTCCACTCGTGCTTCAGCAGCTCCTAGGTTTACTGTGGGTCTCGGTGGTCATTTGCATCCCAGAGTGCTGACAGACTAGATTGGGGGGAGAGGGTGATGGGGAGAAAACCCAGAGGAACTGGGACACTGAGGAGGTGTATTCGGGGACATCTGATGGCGAAGGATGGGCACACGCTGGAGGCTCTTAAGTCATCAGGGGATTTAGTACAAGGAAAGATCTGGAAGCAGATGATGGGAATTGCAGGTCCTGAAGGGACTGAGTGAGAACAGCCAGCCCAGGCACGAGGCTGGCCCCCTAAGGACCCTACTCTCTTCACCGTCCCCACTCACCTCTGCAGACACCTCCTCTCCTGGCACCTTCACGACAGTTCCCAAGAAATAAGTGAGGAGATGAGAACAATTGACGGAACAAGTGAGCATCAAACACCACCCAGTATTGGGATGGCCACACATGTGTCCTACCTCTAGACAGTTGAGACGGGATTTGACAACACGTCTGGCAGAGAAAAAGAGAGTGTGGACGGGCGCCATCCACAGAGGGAGACCCAGGGACGATGCTGCTGTCTCTATGATCTGTTTCCCTCCCTGAAAGCTGGGTCCAAGTGCAAGGGGGAGGGAGACAAGATGGTCCTAGAGAGAGAAACAGAGTGGGCATGGGCCTGAGTGAAGGGCTGGCTGGGGATGTACAGGGAAAGAAGAAGCAGGTTTCAAGAAGGAAGACGGGCTGAGTGCTAAGTCCACAAAGAGGCTGAGGAGGAGGAGGCCCTGGAAGGAGGAAGCAGCAGCGGCCGCCAGAAATGGGGGTCTGGTTTTGGAGGCATGTCCTGCCCAGGAGGCAGCTGGCAGGAATGAAAGGAGGCTCAACCATGCCTGAGATGTTCAGCTAGGACCTCAGCACGGATGGGGACACAGTGGTATAGAAGACAGCATTCTGGGTCTCACCGTCAGACGCAGGTACAGACTCCACCTAGGGCACACCCCACAGGAAGGAAATGGGGAGTGCATGCGGGGCAGAAGCCAGGTGTGTTCTGAGCAAAGTGAGGCCTTTGCTTTCTAACAAGAGCTGTATATTTATTCTAAAACCTGTGTGAGGGAGATATTATTGCCACCTGTTCTTTAAATCAGGCCCCTGAGGCTCTAGCAATCCAAGGAAACAGGCAGCCTGGAGGGGTGGGGCGGGGCCAGGGCCTGCCCTCTGATGCCCAGATGCTGCCGCCTTTGATTGGTCTTTCAGGATTCCGGTCTGTGGGAAAGAGTCCAGAGCATCTTTCCACCAACTGCACCACCAGTCCAACACTGTGCCCTGAGGAGTTCTGATAAGAATGGCTCCATTAATTCATAGAGGATGGGGATTAAACCACGCGCTCGCTGTAGCCTCCTGGGCCTTCACCCTCTGCAGGCCTCCAGACCACCAGGGAAGGCCATGTCCTTTCTCATGAGGACATCTCTTTCCTAAAGGAAATGGTTCCTTCCCATGAGAACATCTCTTCCCACAGAGGCATCTTCCCTAGGAGAACATTTTCATCCTCGCTGGGACATCTCCTTCCCCGTGGGGACATCTCCTTCCCTGTGGGGACATCTCCTTCCCTTGGGGACATCTCTTTCCCACAGGGACATCTCTTTCCCACAGTAAAAATCTTCTTCAAAACAGGAATCTTCTTCCCTATACAATGAATCCTTGTGGCACGGGACATAGTTATATGAAATATTCATTTTACTAAGCAAAACTACGTAGCAAAAGCCTCTTCGTTCTCAAGTGCGTATTAGAACAAATTGGTCCCCCGCAAGTCACTAAGATATGTGCAGTGGATAGACAATGGTTTTAGAATCAGAAAAATGTGTCTGATGCCGAATCTGTTGTTTTTGAGCTCAACAAATCCAACAAGATCCAACAGGTCTCAAGAAAATTCCTCATCGATGACCTGCACCTGCTGGTTTATCGCACAGGCGTGAGCACTTGCGCCTGCAGGTTGAGAGTAACAGTGACGTAGTGCGGTAGCCCGGACTCACTCACTCTCCAGGCCTGGGGAACTCCCCTGGCATGGGCGTCTGTCTGACGGGCTCCTTTCAGGCCTCCTCCCCTGTGTGTCAGGTGACTTGCCTTTGGGAGAGCCTCTTCCAGTTGGTTCCACAAAGACATTTTCTATGAAATCGGCGCTTCCCTACAGAAGCTATTTGGGGTGAACTTGACAAGCCCTATAGGATCAAATTCAAGCATTGACAAAGCAGCTTTTTGGAAGGTGTTCAGAGTTCGAATCTCTCAGGCACAACACGTGCCCTCTAGCTGCAGCACCTTGGAGACAATCCTGAGGCGCCCTTCTCTATTCCAGATCCCTGCTGGAGGGGATGGCACAGCTGAGCCCAGGATTCTGCGAACTTGTATCCTCCTTTATAGGGGGTTCGGGAGGCCTCTCTGAGGCCATTCGTACAACCATCTTTCTGTTGTCTTCTGATGGTTTTTGTGCCCGGCCTGGGTATTTGGTGAGAGCACCTGAGATCTAAACAGCTTTCCAGTACATGATGCAGTATTATTAACTACAGCCATCAGGGCACATGTCAGATCTTCAGAGTTATCTTCCTGCACGTCTGCAACTCAGCATCCTTTGAATGACATCTTCCTGTTCCACCCTTCTCCCCATCCCCTGGTCACCACCATCTACTCTCTGTTTCCGAGAGTTTGACTTTTTTAGTCCACACAGAGGTGAGAGCTGGCAGTGTTCGTCTTTCTGTGACTGACTTATTTCACTTGGCATAAAGTCCTCCAAGTTCCTTCATGTCACCAATGACAGAGTCTCTTGCTTTTTAAAAGCTGAATGTAAGTATAATATAAATTCGCTTCATTAAAAAATGAGGTCGCCAACAAGTTAGACCAAATAAAACACTTAATATGACCAAGAAACAAAATATGGCCACTCTTGCCATTTGGTTCTATTTTATTCCGGGTTGTGTGTAAATGTTTGTATAGTAGTATCCCCCTTATTTGAAGGGGGTGCTTTCTGAGACCCCCAGTGAATGTCTGAAACCGTGGCTAATACCAAACTCTGTGCAGACTATACTTTTTCCTATACGCATTGACCGATGATAAAATTTAATGTGTAAATTAGGCACAGAATTCACAACAATAACTGACAATAAAATAGAACAACTATAGAAATATATGGTTTAAGTTATGAGAATGTGCTCTCTTTCCTTTCAAAATATCTTGTTTTATTGCACTCACCCATTTTTGTGACCAAGTTGACTGGGGATAACTGAAACCCTGGAAAGTGAAACTGAGGTAAAGGGGGAACTACTGTGAGCCTATATATATATATACACACACACACATACACACACATACACATACACACATCATATACACATAGTGAGATACATATATATGTGAGATACATATAAATGTACATATGCATCTCAAATTGTGAGATTCATAAACACTGTAAGATACACACACACACACACACACACACACACACATATATAAGTACATGTATATGTGTATCTCACAATTTATCTGTCAATGGGCACTTAGGTTGTTTTCGTATCTTGGCTATTGTGAATAATGCTGCAATGAACATTAATGGAGGTGAGAAAAATTCTCTTCCTTCTGAAGTCAGGTCTCCCTAAGCCAAGTCTCCCACCTCCAGCTGGTGAGCTTCGTCCACTGAGCAAAGAAGAGACATCCCCTGTCACCTGTCTTGACCCCAGGCTACAAACTCACCTCCAGGCTCTGATAAATCTTTACCTGTCCTCTCCTACTGCCTCCAGAATCCATAGAAAAGGTATTCCTTTACCTGGGCAAGTCTCACCTCTACCTGAGCTGGGGCTCCAACCTCAGCCACTCTTCATGGGAATTTCTCTAACAATTGTCCCTTTTCTTAGTTCTTTACTAAGTGCCTTTCCAAAAGACACTTCCCCATAAATGTGTTACCTGTATAAACCTGGGCTCCCTGTGTGAATTTCTCTGTGGAATATTCTTAGATGGGGAACTGCCGGCTGCAGGGTTTGAGCATCTTCAACTGTCCTAGCTGTTGCCAATGATTTACTGGTCACCCTAATTTACACTCTACCAGGGTGCTTGGGTAATTACAGAATTCTCAAGGGACCTGCAGTCATGGGTAGTGTCCAATCAGCCGACACTGAAATCCTGCCGTGATCTAGGGGCATGCCTAGAATCTGGAAAGGTAGATTTAAGAGGGAAGCAAGGAGTCTTTTATATCACAGTGACCAACATAAGGAAGTCATTACCCAGAGGTCATGTGGGTTGACAATGTAAATAGGCCCAAGAAAGATTAAGACACTTTCATGAGTGAACTATAAGCAGTAGGATCATTAGGAAGAGTTGAGCTCATCTTTAAGCCTTCTTTGCTTCTTTTCCCTGTTAGAAACACATTTCCATTAAAAAAAATTAGGCATGCCAAGTTAAACAGAATACAAAATTACATATGTCCGAGTATCAACACATGACCACCACTGCCATTCTAGTCTCCTTCCTTCCAGTCTCTATGCAAATGTTTGTTTGTGTAATTGAATCTGCTTAATATAAGCAGCTTTATTTCTTGCTTTGCAACTCAACATTGTATCATAAATAACCCTGCAAGATATTTTAAATACATCACAACCATTTGTAAAATGGCTTAGAGCAGTTTAAAGATACTTAGATTATTTATTTTTTTTTACTTTATTTTGAAATTTTAAATATGTGGGGTACAATTCAGGTTAGGTATACAAATGTTCATTATGCAGGTACCTTTGTTGATGAGTTATGCCCCCCCTTCAAGGTCCACTTATGAGTGAGAACATGTGGTACTTGGTTCTGTTTCTGTGATAGATCACTCAATAACTTTATTTTATTATAGAAATGTGGTGTACAAGTCAGAATTAGGATACTTAGATTATTTCTAAATATACTGAGGTGAATTACTTTGCACACAGAATGTTTTGTATATTTAGGGTTGTTTCTTTTTCATTTAAAAATAAATATTAAGCATTTTTAAAAGTGAGATTTGTTGATTTTAAATTACTGGCATTAAATAACTTCTAAACATCAAGTTAAAAAGTATGGATGTTTCTTATGGTTGCCAGATTGCTTTTGAAAATAATTGTGCTTGGCTGGGCTCGGTGGCTCAGCCTGTAATCCCAGCGCTTTGGGAGGCCGAGGTGAGCGGATTGCCTGAGCCCGTGGGTTTGAGACCTGCCCGGATAACTTGGGGAGACCTCATGTCTACAATAAATCAAAAGTTAGCCAGGCATGGTAGCACATGCCTGTAATTCTGGCTACTTGGAAGGCTGAGGTGGAAGGATAGCTGGAGATCAGCAGGTCGAGGATGCGGTGGCCGGGAGCGTGCCACTGCATTCCAGTCTGGGTGATGGAGTGAGACTCCAACTCAAAAAAAAAAAAAGAAAATAATTGTGCCAGTTTATATGTCTACCAGTATGATATGAGTTTCCCTGATTTTACTAGCTTTCGGCAGTATATTATTTTTAAAGTTTTTGTTAATTTGGCAAACAATGAAATAATCTAATTATTTTAATTGTGTTTCTTTACTCATGAATGATGTTGAACATCTTTCCCTACATATGGTCCCTAAGTCGTCTTCAGTTGTGATTTTTATGCTTATTGCTCTCCTGTTCACAGCAATCTGGTTGATTTTCATAATTTGTGTTTTGTTACACAAATATCAAGCTCCTGACCTACATGTCGATGGTACAAGGAGAAAAAGGGGCCATGTGTGTATTTCTTTGTCCTTCTCCTTCCTGGAGCTCTCCCTGGACCAGATTCACTCTTTATGAGCGGGGTTATGTTTATTTTACTTTTCATGACAATTTATTAAAGTGAGTGAGTCTGTGTTTTTACTAACAGCCCACTTCCTCCCTCTTCCCCAAGGAAAACAAGATAATCGGTATCTGGCGCTGGAAAGGCGCTCGCCCGGAGAAGGCTGTGCCCAAAGACCCTCTGCCGGCTCGTTAATCAACCCCACATGAAGCGCCAAGAGCCCAGACTCAGAGTTGTCAGGGATGGAATCAGGTTACAGTGGGCCAGCCTGGATACAAGGCCTGCCCGTCTGAATGAGTGGTGAGGTGTCCGCTCTTGCTGAGGAAATGATGGGTGGGAGAGGAAGGAAAAGATGAGCAGCCATGGCACGCGGAACAACCTCCACTTTACATCAGACCACACTTGAGAAACCACTGTCACATGATGCTTACGACCACCTTATCAATTGGGAATCATTAGATCTGTTTCGTAGGTAGAGCAGCCGAGTCTCGGGGAGGTGGAGTGCTTTGTCTGCTGTCTCAGAACCAGAGACGTGGACTGCCAGGGACTTCGTCCAGCTCTGTTTCCTCAGGTGGGGGGAAGAGAGAAGGCTACGCCCAGGAGACGTTCATATGCCTGGGAGGACCGTAGTTCTGAACCCATCGACCCATAAAACTGTATCCTGGAATTGTACCAGCAAAGGAAGACATGATATGCTGTGGCCATTTGAGCCCCAAAGGGTTGTGGGGAAATTTCCCCTTTCTAGTCCAAAAGTTTCACCTCTTCTGGTTGGAATGGAGCAACATAATTAAAGATTCTGGAAGCTGGTGTTATTGAGGATAAACACTGTTCATCCAGTCAACAAAGATTTCTTAAGTGATATATTTTAAATGATCAGTCATAATGACTTTTCGTGTATAGTTCTATACACTTCATCTCATTTATAGATTTATGGAACCACTAGGACAATCAGGACACAGAACTCTTCCCTCCACACCCTGAGCTCCCTCACACTACCCCTTAATGCCATCTCCCCACCTCTATCCTTGGCAACCACTGAGCTATTCCGTTTCACTATAACTTTGTCTTTTCCAGAATGTTATGTATGTGGAATCACACCTGTTGAAAATGACCTCATTCGCTTGGCATAATGCCCTTGAGATTCCACCTGTTGCACGTAGCAATAGACTGTTCGTTTTTTTTTAAATCTCTGATATTGTTCCATTTTGTGAATGTGCCACCCATTCAACCATTTAAGGACTGTATGATCTCTAGTTTGTGGTGATTATAAATAAAGCTGCTACAAACATTTGTGTGCAAGCTTTAGAGTAAATCTAAACCCTAAATTTACTTAGGGTATTTCTCTTTTTTTTAGATAAACAATATAGTTTATTTAAAAGTAAATTAGAGAGAGAAAGAGAGACAGAGAGAAGATTCACCTCCCCAAGGTCGGGGAGGGGGCCAAAGCCAGAAAGCATGGTCACACTGGAGTCTAGCAAGGCAATGGCCTGGGTATTTCTTTAGAATAAATAGCATTTATTCTAAATATGCTGGATCATATGACAAGTGTATGTTTAACTTTATAAGAAAGTGCCAAATTATTTTCTAGAATAGCCACCATTTTGCATTCCTACCAGGAATATAGAGTGATCAGTTGTTCCCCATCCTTACTAGCACTTGATACTGTCAGTATTATCCCAGGCTTTCTGGCTTTAGTTCATGTGTCCTCAAAGGCTAATTATGTTGATCATCTTTTCATGTGCTTATTTGCCAAATGTATGTTCCCTTTGGCCAAGTGTCTGGGTCTTTGGACTATTTTTCACTTGGGTTGTTTGTTTTTTTACTGTTGAGTTTTGAGAGTCCTTTATGTATTCTGGAGTGGCTTGTCTGCTTTGCAAACTCTAGTCGATGGTCTCCAGGTGCCAGACCAGTGTGGAAGTTGTAGCCCAGGTGAAGGTGGCCCTCAGGAACCTTCAGACAAGGCTGGGACCAGGAAGCAAGCAAGCCGCTACCTCTGAGTGGGATGAGGGCTTCAGGGGCACATAGGATGCATCTGTTCCCGTCTTGGGTGTTCAGCATGGCTTTCCAGACGAGGTATTTCTGAGCCAGAGTTTACCCAAACTTCTCACTCAGTTGTTTGCACTTGCTCCATCTCCTCATGTCTTGTGTGTTCCTTAGCCAGCTCCAACTAGGCCCGATACTCGCTCATCTCCCATTACTAGTGGTCCACTTCTCACCAAGCCAACAGTCAGTGCTCAGCCCTCACCTGAGTGGACTTTCAGCAGCTCTCAAATATCTGACCACACTGCTTCTTCCCTAGGCTTCCTTCCCCGCTTGCACTTGCTCCTGGTGTTGTTTTCAACCTACTGGTTGCTCTTTCTGCATCACCCCTGTAGGAGGCTGTGGTCTACTCCAGAAGAACTCTCAGTGTGAAACTGCTCCCAGATTTCTGTCTTTGACCCTCTATTCTCTCTCACTCTTATAGGTCATCTTGATGAGAACCACATCTTTAAACATCAGAATGTGTTTGATGAGACTGTCTCTTGGTTCCCGACAGTCCCCCGACGCTGAACCTCTGCTTGGGTGTCGAATGGAATGGCAATCGTGGCACAGAGCTCTTGATTTCTCCTGCCAAGGCTTCCCCAGTATGCCATAAACTTAGGATCAGGTTGGCTTTTGTCTTGCTTCCAGCCATCTCCACTTCACCCTGTGGTTTCTAATTCCACAACATAGTGTGAATTGAGCCATGGCTACTGCCCTAATCCAGCTACGGCCATCTCCTCCCTGGGCAGCAAGGTTTGCCTGGTCAGTCTTCTTCCACTTTTGATGTTCTGAAGCCTATTCTCTAGCCACCAGCCAGAAACAACAGACAAATCTCACCTTTTCACATCACATTCTTCCTGTGGCTTTCCATCACACAGATACTCTAATCTTTACCACAATTGGCAAGGATCCATGTGATCTGCCCTGGCTGACTACCCTCTCCTCCTCCCATTTTCCTCCTCCATGCCCCCAGATCTTCTCACTGCTGCCTCCTCATCACAATGTTTTCACTCGAATGTCTCCTCATCTGACTATTATGACCATCCTTAGGAAATCTCTATCATATTGTCCATCTTATCTTCGTAGAATCCACAAGCTCCTTAAAATACCCTATTTGCTTGCTTGTTGGCTTGTTCACATGTCTGTTGTTTGTTTCTCCCTACTAGCATGTCTGTTCTACGAGGCAGGAACCCTGCTTTGTTCCTGCTGCATTCCCAGCTGCCAGCAGTACTGCACAAGGAGTAGGTGCTCCATACACACTGGGAAGGGAGAGGCTGTGCTGCTTGGTGACTCACAAGTAGACCAGTATGACTGGATCCTGGGTCACAAGGATGGAAGAGAGGAAGCCAGGTCGTGGGTATGGAGGACTTAAAGCAGAGTGTGGAAGATTTTCATTCTTGAAAACTAACTCACTTGGAAGGCTGAGGCGGAAGGATTGCTGGAGCCCAGCAGGTTGGCGCTGGGGTGGCGGTGAGTGTGCCACTGCACTCCAACCTGGGCAATGGAGTGAGACTCCAACTCAAAAAAAAAAAAAAGAAAAAAAGAATATTAACTCTGGATACTGATTGAAAACTGGATTGGAGAGTGGCAAGATCTGAACAAGGGAAATTAGTTAAGAGACTCTTATGACACTCCAGAGCAAACATTGTGATGCTTTAACTGCAGTATTGGAAATAAAGACCCAGATGGGGGGAGGGGGGCAGAGTCAAGATATAACAAGGAAGATAAATCCACAGGATAGTCTAGGTGAGAGATAAAAGTCAGAGATATTACCCAAGTTTCCTTCTTGCCAAATCAGGGTCACTGCGGTATCAGTCCCTGAAGGAAATGGCCAGAAGAGGATGAGTAAAGCAAGGGCCATGCTGATAGCATGGGCCTGGGAGGCACACTGGCTTTGATGCCCAGCAGGCATGAGGTCCCTGAGCCCAGCAGACACCTCTGTCCTGAGGCCCATGAACAGGAAGGGTTATTCTAGGGCAACAGACAGTTCATATGTTTGATCTAGTATGGAGAATGTAAAATCTTGTGTTTAGAGGAGGGATTTTAAGAAACTGATTGTGTTAGGGAGACAATGAATTTCTTAGAAATAGCCTTTTCTCATATTCTTTTAAAAAATTAACCAGACTGGTTTTTCTTCTTTACTCTATTGATATGATGGGTTATAACAACTGATTATAGAATGTTGAACTAGACTTGCATACCTGAAATAACTCTTATTTGGTCATAGTATATCATTCTTTTTATATATTGTTGGATTCAATTTGCTACTATTTTGTTGAGGGTTTTTGGAGCTATGTTATGAGAAATATTGGTTTGTAGTTTTCCTTTCTTGCAATGCCTTTGTCTGTTTTTGGTGTGAAGGTAATGCTGGCCTCATGAAATGTGTTAGGGCTTATCTCTGCTTCTATTTCCTGGAACACACTGTAAGGAATTGGTAGAATTTCATTAAATGTTTGGTGAAATCCACCAGTGAACCATCTGAGCTCACTGATTTCTATTTTGAATGGTTATTAGTTAAATTCAATTTTGAAAATAAATATAGGTCTATTTAGATTACATATTTTTAATATATATATTTTGATATATTCTATCTTTCAAGAAATCAGTCTAAGTCATCAAGTTTGTGGGCAGAGTGATTCATAATATTCTTTCACTATCCTTCTACTATTCTTTTAATGTTCATGAGACTGGCTTTTTTCTTTGTTCATAGGTACTAAGTACTCATTTGCTCATTTGTTAGCCTATTTCATAAACATCGGTGTCTACCTGTTGGGGTCAGTTGCCAATTTGGGCACTGGGATCCAGGAGTAATAGCTAGAAAGGTCCTAGGCTTGTAGACTTAACATTAACTAGACTGTGGGACACCATCAGGTGACGTGCAAGGTGGTTCATGGCTTTGGTAGGGGAAAGAGACCCCACTTGGTGGTGAGAACCAAAATGAATGAGTTAATTGGAACTACAGGGCTCTACTTCATTTCTTCTTTCAGGGAGGACTTTGATTTAATGTTTATTTTTTTCTCAATTTTTCATTTGAAGACTTATTTAAAAATTTTAGGATTAACACATTGAATAACTACATGACCCTTTGCCTGGATTCTCCAGATATTAACATTTTTCCATATTTGTACTTTTTCTCTCTCTCTCAATCTCTTTCTCTTTGTCTCTCTTTCATACACATTAAACATATTTTTATTAATACCCAATAATTGTACATGTTTACAGGGTACATGTGATGTTGTACTACATGTATTCGATGTATAATAATCAAATAAGGTTAATTAGTATATTCATTACCTCAAACATTTATCATTTCTTTGTACAGAAAACATTTCAAATCTTTTCTGATAGCTATTTGAACATATACAATAAGTTAGTTATTAGGGTCTATATAATACTCAGTGATTTATCACAGAAACAAAGATCTGAGTGCCACATGTACTCATTCATAAGTAGACCTTGAATATTTATCATATTACCATAAGAAAGGGATTGGCACTAGTGGGACACTGCCAGGGGAGGAGGGGTACATAACATCAATAAGGGTATCCATACTTTACCTGTATGATAACCAGGTATGTATCTAACCGTCATTTGTACCCCACATTTTAAAAATAATAAAAACTACAGTCACCCTGCTTTGCTATTCAACATTGTAGCTTATTTTTTTCTCTAACTGTATTTTTGTACCCATTAACCAAACTTTCTTCTCCCTGTCTCTTCCAGGTTTGGGGAACCATCATTCCATTCTCTATCTCCATAAGAGCAACTTTTTTGCCTACCAAATCTGAGTGAGAGCATGCAATATTTGCCTTTCTGTGCCTGATTTATTCCACTTAATGTAATGATTACCAGTTCCATCTAAGTTCCTGCAAATGATGGGATTTTATTCTTTTTTATGGCTGAATAGTATTCCACTGCCTCTATATACCACATTTCCCTTATCCCTTCATCTTTTGAAGAACATTTAGGCTGATTCCACATCTTGACCATTGTGAATAATGCTGCAATAAACACTATTGAGGAAACTATATTGCTTTCCATAATTGCTGCATTAATTTGCATTTATACCAATGTATACAACATTCCCCCTTCTCTGCATTCTCACCAACATCTGTTATTTTTTTGGCTTTTTGATAGTAGCCAATTTAACTGGGGTGAGGTGATATCTCGTTGTGGTTTTGATTTGCATTTAACTTATGATTAGAGATACTGAGCATTTTTTTCACATACGTGTTGGCCATTTGTATGTCTTCTTTTTAGAAATGTGTATTCAAGTCATTTTTCCATTTTAAAATCAGATTATTTTGTTTTTGTCATTGAATTGTTGGAGTTATTTGTGTATTCTGGTTACTACTCCTTTGCCAGATGGATAGTTTGTCAATATTTTCTTCTATTCTTTAAGGTGTTCCTTCACTTTGCTGATTGTTTCCTTTGCTGTGCAGAAGGTTTTTTGGTTTGATGCAATCCGATTTGTCTGTTTTTGTGTGTGCCTGTCCTTTGGAGGACTTACCTGAAAAATCTATGCCCAGATCAATGTCTTGAAGCATTTCCTCATACTTACATACATGTTTTTGAACCACATAAAAACAGTGTCAGACATCACAACACTTCACCAGCAAATATCTTACCAAGGACATTCTCTTTTATAGCCACAGAGCCATTGTTATGCTTAAGAAACTTAATATTGACTCAAAGAGTTTCTTTTGCCCCCAAAATGTCCCTTATAGATTTTTGAAATACAAATTCCAGTCGAGAATTTCACGTTGAATTTGATTGTCATGTCTCTTTAATCTTCTTTAATTTAGAACAATCTACCCTGTATTTTTGTTTTTTATTATTTTGTTTTTAAACAGTCAAATTTTAATCCAGCAAGGAGATCAACTGATTTATGGAAAAACCAACAATGTGCCAGGAGTTTTGCATATCTTAGCACAGTTTTAATGTTGTATATTACAATGTATATAACAATCGATATTTTGACATTTATTTTCCAATTGTCTCTCTGTGAAGAGATTAGATGCATCAGGACAACATTACGTCAAAGAACAGACCCTAAACTCACTCCTTAAGTCAGTGCTTACCAGGGAACAGACAGTAAGGACTGCCCGTTGGAAGAATGATTTCACTGGGTTCCTGTGAATACTGTATCTGATTAGTATTAGTATCTGACGTTTGGTGAGGCAGGTCCTAGATTTACTCATGAGGACTGGTAAAATGGAGATTCAAATCAGGACCTCGGATTACAAGTCAAGTCTGTTTAACTTGGAGGCAGCCCATCTTCTCAAAGCTATAGTTTCTCCACAGAGAGATTAAGGAATTAAACGATCTCTCCATGACCATCTATCCCAGTTCTTGATGTGCCGAAAGTCTGAACATTTGGGAGTTCCAGTAGGCGTAGGTCTCCAAGGCAGTAAAGGCAGTGTGGCTTAGTGAAGGGACACATTCAAATCCTGGCCTCCTATCCTGGCTCCAGCACTTGTTGTCTGTGACCACAGGCAAGTCACGTAGAAAATGAGTGATCACCACCTACCTCGTGGAGCTGAAGGAGGAGAAATGATGCCCAGCAGCCAGCATGATGCCTGGTGCCTGGCAGAGTGCTTGAGAGGGAGGCAGAGAGGGAGGGGCTGCAACACCCAGAAGCAGAGGGCAGAGCAGGTAAGTGCTGAGCAGAAGTCATGTCAGAATGGAGCCAGCCAACGCCTACACTTTCTGCTCCATGAAAGCTGCTTCTTACTTTTGAAAGTATTCCCCCCAAAGTGAAGGCGAATGTCCTGTCTCCTGTGTTGTATTGAGAACTACAAATAAATAGGGAAACGTCAGCCTTTGTTCCTTGCTGGGGCTTGCTGACTCTGCAGGGCTTCTCCAGAGTTCAGACAGCACCACTCAGACCAGTGAACTGACACCAGGTGTAACCCGGAGCTCGATACTGGAATTCATCCACGCCATGCCCTGCCAGCCTGTTTCAGTCTCTGCCCCGGTGGTGGCTCAGAAAATGTATGACAAGGAGATACGTATTTTTGTGAGTTTTGGGATGACCAGGTAGAAAATTGAAACAGACTAATGGACTGACATTAATTCTTATTAAATAATTAAATGGATCATTAAGTGTGTGTCTTCCAAGTTTCAAGCAAAATAAAATAGTTATTTTTAAGAGAAAAATATTCTTGATTTCTCAGGCCATATATCTAGATTAAAACCATCCTAGCTTAATAAACTTTCAATTCTTTTAGATTTCAGGAAAACATGTTTCAGTTTGACGGTGATAAAATGGGAATTTTAGACATGTGCCTAATACCACACTAAACTATATGAAGATAAAACCACCATGATGCTTCCTCAGAATGGAGGTGAATCGGGCCACTTTGAAGGTGAAACTTATAGTTGTATTCCAAATACACAAAAAGGAAAGTCCTACAATAGTTTTTCTTTTTATTTTTTTGAAAGCAGGATTTATTCAGAGGAAAGAAAAGCTCCCACAGTAGGAGGGAACCCAAGGGGGTTGCCCCCACAATAGTTTTAAAGCCAGATTGCCGAGCTGACTGGGCAGGAAATGACATGGATGGACTATACAAACCCAGTTGAAGTAGATATGGCAAACGAAAGGCAGACAGCAGCAGGGGCTGTTCCACTGATTGGCCGTTGGATGGAGAAAGTAGGCTGAGGGTTGGGGAAGTCCAGGATGCAACAGGCTTCTGGCCTGAGCCCTTGGGAGGATGGTTTAACCTGCGCCACTGTGGGGATGGTTGGGCCGGTCACTTTAGTAGGAAACTCAAGAGTTGGAAACACTTTGGGGAAAGTTACTCTGTCCTTTGACATCTTAGTTTCTTCTGCTTACAATGAAGAAAGTATCATATACCCCAAAGTTGTTCTAAACACCGGAAGGCTCTATGAAACATCTACAAGTGTCAGAAACTGAGGCTTCATCAGAAATGCTCCTCTTCCTGCCAAGCGTCCCATAGTGTTCATGTGCAGGACTGAAGGCGGCTCACCCCATCAGGCATTCCCGCCCACACTTATCAGAACATCTTGTCCAGGAAGGATGGCGAAGCCCGGAACTGGGGCCCCTGCCTATCACTGAGCCAGATCACCATCACCCTGCCCCAGACAAAGTTGCTGTTGGAATGCAGGCATTCCATGGCGTGGGAAGACAGCATTTTTATGTTGTTTTCAGAAATTGGTCAGATTCTTCCGGCTCCCTGCTATTTTCCCTTTTCTCTCTTGCCTCTTTCCCTTTTCTTTCTTTAAGCGAATGGCCGAATCTTTATTGCGTTAAGACAGGATGTAATAGTTGGAAAGCAAAACAGAAAACAAACAACAACAAAACTCCTGAGCCTGACTGGCTTTGATTTTCCAAAACAAATCATTCAATATGAGAAAAATAGAAATACACACATGCAAGTTTACAGCCCTTTGGGAGGATTATGAAGGAACAAAAGGAATATATTCCTCTGTAACCTATGGGTTTTAAAAAGAAAAGGCAGATGTGAAATGTGTGAGTGTGTGCCGTATGTATGAGAGAGAAAGAGAGAGAGAGAGACAGACAGATGGAGACAGAGACAGAGAGAAAAGAGACACAGAGACAGAGGAAGACAGAGATAGAGTGGAGAGAGGTGTCTCATGAGGGTTTGGGCCTGGAGTCCTGCTCTCTGGGAAGCTCTCTAGGGAGGTGGCAGGACTCAGAAGCCTCAACGTGTAAAGGACTGATCACCAAGGGAGAGCTCCCCTTCTCCAGTCAGGTACTTCAAAGCAACCAGAGTCAATGCTCTCCACTGGGGTGCAGGCGCATGTGAGGTGCAGTGTCTGGGAGTGGGAGTTCACATCTCACAGCACGCCCACAAATCCTCAGCTCCACTAGGGCTTGGGGAGAGTGACTGTAGGGGAATCCAGGAACACCCACAGCTCAGGTCTGCATCTACTGTGTCTATTGGTATGACCCAGACCCGTGTACAAAGGATGGAGATTCATGGTGAACTCAGATTTTACCTAGAAAGGAATAAGGCCCATTTCAGAATTGGAACGGGACTGACTGAAATACTCTGTTGTATGAGGATACATTGATTATAGCATATATTGTTCTATAAATAGTTTCTTCTTGGCTTCTAAGAGAATAGATACACAGAAGGTGGTGATTGAGCTAGAGTTGCCTGTTGCTTTTGAGAAATGAGATGCTGACTCACATTCTTTCCTAGTCTTGCCTTCATGGTCCCCTAGTGGTCACAGTTGACCATACCCATTTGGGGGTGTGGGTCCAACTTCGCCACTTCATCAAAGGCAAATGTAAAGCTACCCTGACACCACCCTTTGCTTAAAGACTCTTCCACTAAATCCACATCCTACCTTTGTCTCATCCATCACTGGTTAATTACTCTGATTAAAATAAGGCAATGATCTGATTTTTCTAAGGAGCTTCATTACAATGAGGAAAAATTAAATTTGCCAAGGAAAGGAGGAAATGGTTGAATAAAAAACATGAAAACTAATTCAATTCTAGGTCAGCGAATCCTCCAGTGTGCTTCAGTTCTGACACATGGACAAGTAATGAGATGATCAAGCCCCCTTCTTCCTTGCAGAAACCCACTAATTCGTACAATCATCAGTTGTTCATGATCATCTGGTTCCCTTAATGACATATGACCTGTTTACTCCATGAAGAGAATCTGGTTCTTCAGAGCAGCTTTAGAATCCACACATTACTGAGAATCTGCAACACACTACAGGGTGTCATGCATTAATGTCCCATTTAATCCTCAAAAAATTGAGTGAGAAAGGTTTTACCCATTTTACCTGTGCGATAGCAAAGGCTTCAACAGGTTG
>CAUYQG010027615.1:0-29671 GCA_963574415.1 Tarsius wallacei | reverse complement strand
AAGGGATAAAAGATGTTGCAATGCAAGACACAGGCAGGAGGATTCTCTACAGTTGGAAGGTTTATACTAAGCACATGACCTTAGAGATGGTTGAACATTTCTCATTTTTTTTTGGGGGGGGGGGGTTGGAGTCTCACTCTGTTGCCCAGACTGGAGTGCAGTGGCCGCTCCCGGCCACCGCAGCCTCGACCTGCTGGGCTCTGGCGATCCTTCTGCCTCAGCCTTCCAAGTAGCTGGAACTACAGGCGTGTGCTACCATGCCCGGCTAATTTTTGATTTATTGTAGAGATGAGGTCTCTCCAAGTTGCCCAGGCGGGTCTCGAACCCGCAGGCTCAGGCAATCCACTCACCTCAGCCTCCCAAAGGCACGGGATTACAGGCTGAGCCACCGAGCCTGGCTTGAACATTTCTCAAAGCAAGAAATAATTCTTAGCCTCTGCTGTACAGGAAATACCATGTGTCTTTGGGTTTCATCTTAAACATCACCACTTTGGAGGCCTTTTCTGACCTGCAATTTAGATAAGACCACACATTGTTTTCTCTGAGATTTATCACAGGGTATTTACATTTATATTGACATTGTAGAAATTTTCCATTTATGATTAGGAGTTTAATGTTCATTGCTTCTAAGGATCCATATCAGAAAAAATGATTCTGTTTGTTTTGTTCATCAATATATTCCCAAATAGTAGAATAGAACCTGGCCCAAGATAGACTCAGTAACTATTTACTGTACAAATGAATAAATGATGAAGTGAGTGAATGGATGAATGAACCAGACCCAGGATGTATAAGTTACTGCCCTTGCTCTTAAGGACATACACATGTACCAGGGAAACAGGCATACACTGCTAGGAGCTAATCCACCATATGTGGCATATGACTGAGCAGACCCAGGAGTCCCACAGAGAGAAAGGCTACAGAGACTTGAGAAAGGGCCATGTTTATCAGGCTGGACAGGCTTCAGGGAAGACTGACATCTCAGATGTTCCCTGAAGTAGAAATAGGATTCACATATCCTTGCTATAGCCATTTTCTGTTCAGAAAAGGACAAACCAGGTTTGCTGACAAAAGACTCATGGGCTCTCTAGCACCACAGACTAGAAACAGAGGCAGCTGTGGTTGGCTGAAACGTGCTGAGTCTACATTTTCACTGGTTGACTCTTCTGCGTGGATTGTGAATTTTATGCAGGCTTTGAAGAACACAAGCTTCAAGGTCTGATTCTTGTTGCTTGGAAACATGCTTTTTGAACCCTTGAGAGGGACTTATGGATAATGGTCAACAAGAAAATTATGAACAATGGAGCTCAACTCTAATGCATTGGCTATCTATCTGTCTCTCTCTCTCTATAGATACATGCACACACACACACACAAACACAACACACTCACATTTTAGGAAGGCAGGATATTTCCTACACAACATGCTTTAAAACAAATTCTTATAAACCATTAATATCATGAATAATTTTAAACTGCAAAGTTTTAAAAATCTCCTTCCATTTCATTTTAATAATTAATATCAAGAATAAGAGACCAACAGAAATATCATGGCTCTAGCCAAGAGGATAGGAAATTTTTTGTGTAAGTTTGGCATTACAATCTCAAGTATGCATTATGGTCAGGGATTTGGGAAAAAACGCTTTGTAATTTTCCTTCTAGGTATAGGATAAACAACTCAGTAAATTATAATATTATTCATGGCTCAACTCAGGTGAGAGTCTGGGGAAGGAGGGGATTAGAATGGTGTATTCTTTTGTTTATAAAAGCAACTGTGATGACAGAAAACCCTATCCCTCACTATCACCTGGAAGGGGAAGGGGGGTCATCTCATCCAATTTAGACTGTTTACTATCAAAATGTATTCCTCACTTTCTGACCTTGTACACCCCATGCTTTTCAGGTGAGTGTTATGAAGAATGCTGCATATCCTTGAATAATTATTTTAATTTTAGTACCTACTTAGCACATGCCTCAATACGTTCTTGACAATTCTACATGGCTGACTTGTTAATTAAACATCTTCCAAGTCAGCAAGAGGATATGGCAAGTCACACTGTGTTTACGTGATGCAGTCCAGCTCTCTGGTCTAAGCTTGACATTCCTTCTCTGCTGTTCTTTCTACTCCAGTGTCAGCCGTGGCGATTTCCCACTAGAGGGCTCTCCCTCACCTGATATTAGTATGGTAGTCTCCAATCCTCTCTGCTATAAGGTTGAAAAGAATAACTTTGTGGCTAAGGCGACTGTATGCGGTATATTTAGACTTAATGGGTTTTGCACAAAAGGGCATATTCATTCCCACATTGAAGAGCACATGACACAAAGACAGTCGTTCCTACTCTATCTGCAAGACTTATTAACAATTCAACCATAATTTACTGTCTCAAAAATTCCCTACAAACCAAAGAATTCTTGTTTCTGTGGTTACAGGATGCAGAAACAGGAAAGAAAAGATTTCCAAATATTCACTGACATTTCATTCGACGCAAATCCTGGTCACTGGTAACTTCACTAAAAATACAATCAAGGGAGAAAAAGCCACTATAGGACACTTTCCCTTGGCAAAACTATGCATACACACACAAAAATTAAACATACACAAACAAAACAAAAAACAGAACAAAATATTACTTCAAAGTTCACTCTTGTTCTTTCTTGTTCACATTGTTATTGAGTAGTGACAATCTGTTGGGCTCCACACAAAGCTTTGGTGACTCAGTTTTCCTACAGCAAGCTTCAAAAGAAATACCCAGGATCCTAAAAGGATGCCACATAGTAGAACCGATGTGCACATTTGCTCATACTCTTGGTTGAAAAGGCTGAAAAACTGAAATATGTCAGTAAGATTAGACAAACAAAAATGAACGACAGTCCTAACCTTGCTAAAAGCAGGATTAAAAATTGGTGAGGGGCCTTCCCTCTCACCTTGATAAATTATAAAAGCATTTGCGTATCCATTTGTCATTCAACAAATGAGTCAAGCTCCTTATAGTGTAGGTTGGGGAAAGGGGATGACAGTCCAGCCCAGATAAAAACTTTGAAATGCATATCTTCCTGCTATGTGTCCCACTGCCCCCATATGCCATCCCTAATCTGTCTGATGCTGGTTTCTGTGAAAAATGCGAATAAAAATCTAGCCTATTGATCCAAATCTAATAGATTGTTTCTCTCTGTGATGATCCAAACGCTATCATTTTAATACAATTTCAGCCTTGCAGTCTCCTAAATGTAGCTTCTCCAGTGTGGCTGTTAAACCTAAAATTAGTGCACAGGTTTCCAGGCACACAGGCCTGAGCATCACCCTAACCCTCACCCTACTCCTGCCTTCTCAAACTTGGGGGCAGACAGGCATCAGCCGCCAGGGTACCTGCAGTTCATTACCAAGTCTGAATCCCAAAAACAGCCAGAATGGCGATGTCTCCCTTCTGCTGCTACCATCTTTGTGTAGGAGGACACAGAGAGTCTGGGGTCCAAAACAGAGACATGGAATTTTTTTTTAAAGCTAACTCTCCCCTGTCAGGCCTGACACAATGTTCCCTGTACCCCAAATGTGCATAAGTCAAGCTGTTCATGAATGAGGCATCTTGAGATCTAACAGTTGCATACCACATTTTTAGAAATCCAAATATGCAATTCAAATCCATGCAGTTCAAATCCATGCACCCACTAACCTCCTTTTCTAAAGCCTGATGTCTTCAACAAAAGTTACATACAGACCATGATTACTACCAGAGTACACAGTTGACTTAGCTGGTGCTGCTTTGCTTCTCTGGAAGTAAAGCAGAGTTAGGGGACCTTCTGCAGGGGCTATAGGTAAGTCTGGTCCTGTTCTTTGCACCCATCAAAAAGCCCACCCATCAAGGTTATCTCATCCACTGGTGTGGCTTTGGTTACCATATATGTTGCTACCTCTTTGCTCAACGACCTAAACCCACCTCAGACTCTTCTGTCTGCCTCATTCCCAACAGCCAGTCCATCACCAGCTCCTGTCGGTTTTTCCTGAGTGATTTCTCTGGAAGAGAAATTCATACTCCTGTATGAATTCCAAGTCTCTTCAGTAGGCAATAATTAGAAAAATAGGAGAACAAATATTGGGGATGGGAAGAGTAGAAATGAAGAAATACAGAGAAAGAAAGTTCTGAGATGTGTGTAAGCATGGCTGGTAATAACGGGTTTCAGATGCAGGGATCAGAGATTCAACTACCCAGAGTCATAAATTTAAGAGCATTAAACATATAGATAAGAGATCAGATTCTCAACAAAACCATGTCTTTAAATGCACGTGATGGTTATTTTAACTGCTAAAATGAATTTATAAGTAGTTCACGGAAACTTCAGGAGAGAGGGAGCTTGAAAAGATGGTAAATGGAAATCAGTAGAGCAAATCCCTTGCGTATATTGTCTTCATGCAGGCATTAATCACCTCTGGATTCCCTCATGTGGTCTTCATGCCTCCTGTCCTGCCCTCCTCCACATAGCAGCCAGAGTAATCTTTACAAAGGATATGTCATTTCATTATGTCACTCCCCACCATATGACTCTTGGTCAGATGCCTACTGTCCTCCAGATCCAACTCAAATTCCTCCACGTTGTGCAAGACCTTAGTGACCAACCCTGACTTGCCACTCCTTGAGCATGCCATGCTGGAGCTCACCTCCGGACCTCAGCTTGAGCTGATCTCTGCATTCTTCTTACACTTATTTCCTGGCTATCTTCCAAGGAGCCTCCTGATCCCCAAAGACCAGATGAAGAGCCCTGCCTGTGTTCCTAGAGCAATGTGTTTACCCTTAGTAGAATATCTGCCCCCCGAACATGCTATTCCACTCAAAACCTGCCATGATTTTCTATCTTACTCGGAAAAAAAAAAAAAATCAGAGTCCTCATTTAATATCACCTGCTGGGCTTGACCGCATTTTCATATGCAGCCCTGAATTTACCTATAAATGCCAGCATTTTCCTGCCCAAACCAGTGTATAAAGCAGTTCTACTCTGTGACAATTTTTTCTCTAACTACATACTGCAGGTCTGGCAATATATTTTGGTAGTTATTTTTAGCAACAGTGAGAATTTTGACTCCTGTATGAATTCCAAGTCTCTTCAGTAGGGAATAATTAGAAAAATAGGAGGATAAATGTTAGGGATTGGAAGAGTAGAAATGAAGAAATATAGAGAAAGAAAGATCTGGGGTGTGTGTAAGCATGGCTGGTAATGACAGGTTTCAGATGCAGGGATCAGAGATTCAACTACCCAGAGACATATAGATAAGAGATCAGATTCTTGACAAAACCATGTCTTTAAATGCACATGATGGCTACTTTAACTGACAAAATTAATTTATAAGTAGTTCATGGAAACTGCAGGAGAGAGGGAGCTTGAAAAGACAGTAAATGCAAATCAGTAGAGCAAACCCCTTGCGTATTAACACCAGCCAACAATGCATCAGATTTGGGTGCTGACTCTGTGCCAGGCACTGTGTTAGAAGTGGGCAGTACAGTATGGGTAAGACTGCCAGGATCTTGTTCTCAGGGAATATCTGTACATACGCATATGTGTGCGCAGAGGCATGTGTTGAATAATGATGTCTCAGTCAATAACGGACCACACATACGTTGGTGGTCCTATATGATTATGATACCATATTTTTTCTGTACATTTACTATGTTTAGATACACAAATACCTAATATTGTTTTACAATTGCCTACAGTATTCAGTCCAGTCACATGCTGTCCAGGTTTGTAGCCTAGGAGCAATAGCATGTAGCCCAGGTGTGCAGTGGGGTCTACCATCTAGGTGTGTGTAAGTACACTCAACAAAATCACCTAGCGATGCACTTTTCAAAACTATCCCCTTTTGTTAGTTAAGGCATGACTATATACATATGTGTATATGATTTGTGTTTGTATATGCTTGCGTGTACATATACACACATACATATATACTTGTGTATATGTGTGTGTTTGTGTGTGTGTGTGTTTCTCATTATCTATTTGCTAGACCTGAGCCTTCTAGTGGGTCTCCAAAACTGGATTCTTACCTGTTTGAGACCACCTTGAGACAATCAATTTTGAAACACTAAATGGACTCCCCTTCTCAAAACGCTTCAGTGGCTCTTCAGTCTCCAGCAAATCAAGGAGTCCAGCCATCCTACCCCAAGGTACCCTTCCTTGGCTAGTTTTAGCCTCATTTTAACCACTCTGGGTTTCTCCCATGACTCTTCTCTCCTACTTCCAAGCCTCTGTTCTAGTTTCCTCCTCTTCTGAGGATGCCTCACGTCCCAGCCCTGCTATACCAAGCTCTATACCTCCCTGTAAAACTCTACATCAGATACAGTTGACACAAACTTTTCTTTTTAACTTTTTGACTTCCTCAGCTAAGCTTTTCCCTGTATGATCTGCTTCCCCGCCCTAAAGCACATCGTTTATCATTCTCTGTAGTACTACTCATATCTTGCCCAGTGTTATAGCTTGTATATATGAACTTTACCCCTTGTTTTTGAACACAAAAACTAAGCTACTCCCCTTTCTATTACCGATGAATCTAGTTTTAATTTTTAAAAAGTGTGTACAATCTATCCGTATTTTGTTAAAAAGAATTCCACATAAATCTTTGCCCCTGGATCTTTGACTCTTGCCTCCCCTGTTCAGAATCATGCTTCAGCCCTGATTCTTCAAAACTGTCTTCACACTTTTTATCCTTAGGCCACTCTGTCCCTAGAAATTCAATTCTGCTTCACTTTCTCTTTTTTAGTAATACTAATGCTCCCAGTAATGGGCCCTTCAGCAACCCAATTTTAACACTAAATTTTAAATTATGAGAAAATTTGACTTTAAAGCCTACCTTAGACCAGGAAAAAGCTAAAAAAAAAAAAAAAAAAAAAAGCCAGAGCTAGGATTCAAGGGCCTGGCACTAGGAATAGCTAATAAATAATACATAGTTTGAACAATGTCTCAAAACTGTTGAGGTTTCATATCTTTTATTCATTTTAGACAAAAAGTACCACTAATAAGAAACATGTCCCCCTCCCAGCAGTTTAATTTGTAAACCAGTCAAGTAACACTACTATTGTCAATTCCAACTCATCACTCTGGAGCTCCCATTTCTGTTAAAGGCCTTTCCCAATAGATTCAGACTTGAAACCTCAAAGATGCCCATGGTTCCTTCCTCTCTCTCATTTGACATAACCAATCTTTCCCAGAGACCTGGCTCCTTCTCTCTAGTGTGCACACAGAGTTGATTTTGGAGTCTGGGTAAGAGAATTAACAAGGAGGTTGCAACATGCAAGGAGTGACAATGATACTAGTGATAATAAAAAGAAACAGAAAGGCATTTGGATGTGCCTAGTACCGTTGTCCCAAGCACTTTGTGTGTATCATCTCATTCCAAGGGCCCTTCAGCAACCCAAAGGTGTTCGTTATGAGCATTATGTCCAGCTTATCATGAGGCCTGGAGGTGAAGCAGACTGCCTACTGCTAGCAAATACAGAGCTGCCCAGGGAGGCCAGGCAAGTCTGGCTCTCTCAACCAACTATGTCATACAGACTCTTACGCCCAGGAAAATAGGGAGGGCTGAACACCCATGAAATACAAGGCAGGCCTGCATGCAGATGGGCGGGTGGAGTGGTCCAACTGCTCTCTGGACAGAGACCAGGTAGATGTTGCTTCACAGGGAGTGTGAGCCAGGGCAGGAAGGAGGGGGCAGGGAAAGGGCATCAGAGAAGGAAAAGGAAGGGTGAGTAGACGGGGCGGGGGTAAAGCTTCGAAGAAGGCTGGAGCCAAAGGAGCTAAGTACGACGAGGCCTTTGCCAGGGCCAGAAAGGACGGCCAAGGCTGAATGACGGGCTCTGAGAACAGCCTGACAAGTGCATTAGATGTGAGCCAGCAGCCGCCTTGGCAAAGGGAGGACTGAGAACACTTAAAATGGAAACTGTGCAGAGTAACCCTATGCTGTGTGGCTGATACCCTCAACTGTAAATAATCTGCACCTGAAACTCCCCTGTCAGGTAACACAGAACCACTTACAGGCCAATCTTGCTGGTCCACCTGCTTATTTTGAGTGTTGGGCCCCTACACTCCTTTCATGCCTCCTTGCTGGCTGCAGGGCAAAATGCAGAGCCTTCAGCATAGGGCTTCCCTTTGTTGACTAAAATAGGGATTATGACCATCGATTACATATGAAAGGAGACACACGTAATAAAAATAACCAAGAAATTTCCAGAAAGTTCAAGATGTTTCTGCAGTATTGTGTCTGTATAGATGATAATGTACATGGATCTAGGCTTTCTTTTCTCACCATCCCTTTTCTAGGTCCTTTGCATGCAAAGTTCAACAGACATCTCTGGGCCTGGACTGGATTGGGTCCTAGGGAAACAGAGACTCACAGCTGAACCAACGACAGAATCAAAAGGTGTCATCCCCAGATCTGATGGTATTCTCATCCATACCAGAACCTGCTTTCTAGGGTTGGACTAGGTCACCAAACAAGAGCTGCTCACCTTTGGGTCTCACTCTAGTTCTAGGCCCTATCAATGAAGAGTAAACGCCATTTCTTCCTTATCTGCAGCCAACCAGTTCTTCTTTGGTTTGCAGTGATCCTCCACAGCCTGGTGTCTCTGTGGTCCATGCTGTCAACATTCTTTACCCCTTCCTGAGCCATTTCCTCTGGTGCTAGTTGGGCTTTCCAAAAGCATATTTACTGACCAGTTGTTAGGAAGGCAGCGTGGGTGTGGTATAGTGCAAAGAGCAGGGGTCAGTTCTTCAATTTACTATTCTGTTTTGGTTCTTGCTGAGTTTTCACTTAAGGAAGCATCTGGGTCCAGTTTGCCAGAGGCCAAGTGTTTCTTGGTAAAGTAAGTCACCCCCGGAGGAGCCCATCACACTTCTGGCAGTGAAAAGTTAAAAATGAAGACTCTAGAGTCCTGCTATGTTGACTGAGATTTTGAGTCTACCACTTATTGGAGGAACAACTTAGGCAAGTTATCTGACTCTTCAAGCCTCAATCTCCTCATCTGGAAAAAACTGGGAAGAGAATAATAATAGCTACTACATAAGTTGTGGGGAGGATTAAAGAGGGAATTCATATAATGAACTTAAAACAGGGCTTGGCACTTGATAATTAGTCAATAAATATTAGCTATTAATATTAGTTCCCTCTAATCATTTCCAATGAACTCTACCTTTTCCTGTTTTAAAGCTTGCATTCCCTGGAATAAAGTTACAGAGTCAATAAAAATAAATCCCTGGATGACAGCTGTGCAATAGGCCTAGAAAATAGTCAGTTCAAGTAAGAAAAGAATGGGATAAATTCCAAGCAAGAGAATGTATAAGAAGCTGGATGATGTTAAGCATCAAGGGAAGAAAGAATGTGTCTCCTCTCCCCCCTACTCCTAGTAAAAACAAAGAGATTCTGAAACCCTGGAAAAAAGAAGGACATCAATTCTAAACAACTTAATAGAGTAAGAAAGGAGTTACCATGTCTTAACATATTATAATGCTATGAGTACGCCGGTCACAGGAGAGAAATGCAATCATACAATCCTATGTGTTTCCATAAGAACAGTATGTATACTTCATAATCCTAAAAATACTATCTGTCAGAGATTTTTCAACTTTTTGAGAACATCTGTAGAGACGAAGCAGGAAACCCTTAACTAGGGTGATACAACAGAAGGCAAATGTTATCATCTTTTGACTATGAAGCAGTTGATAGATTCCAGCAATATACAAAAGAGTAATAAACTACAACTAAATGTGGTTTATTCTGGAAATGCAATACCAAAAAATCTGGTTCAATATAGAAAACTCAATCAATAAAATCCAACATAATAATAGTCTAAAGAAGGGAAACCACATGATCACATCAATGGAGGCAGAAAAAAGCATCTGACAAAATTCAGCATCCATTCATGACAAAAACTCTCAGCAAACTAGGCATGGAAAGAAACTTTATAAACCCAATAAAGGGCATTTATAAACAAAACAAAACAAAACAAAAAACACTATAGCTAACATTTTACTTAATGTTGAAAAAAATCCCCTAAGATCAAGAATGAAGCAAAGATGTTTTCTCTCACTGCTCTCTCTCTCTCTCTCTCTCTCTCTCTCTCTTTATTTTAAAGATGTGGGGTACGAGTCATGGTTAGGTATTCAAATGGTCATTGTACAGATAAGGTTTGGGCACTCTCACTACTCTTATTGACCATCATATTGTAAATCCTAGCAAGTGCAATAAAGTAAGAAAAAAAAATAAACCACATACAAATTGAGAAGAAAGAAATACAAGTTGTATTTGTTCTCAGACAACATGATTTTTTTAATGTGAAAAAAACTAATAAGTGAGTTTAGTAAGGTCATAACATACAATGTCAACACACACAACTGTATACTATACTAGCAATATATTACTAGGAATTGAAATTTTTAAAATATTTTAAAATAGTTCCAAGTGCAAAGGAAATACTTATGTATACATCTAACAAAATATGCACAGGTTATAAATTCTTAAAACCAAAAAATGCTAATGAAAGAAAGTAGACCTAAATAAATGAAGTTACATGCTGTGTCCATGTCTGTGGAGGACTCAACACAATAAAGATGCTCGTTCTTCCCAGGTTGATCTACAATGAGATTCCAATTAAAGTCCCAATAAGATTTTAAAATAGATAACAGACATGCTGACCCTAAAAATTATAGGAAAGGCAAAGGAACTACAACAGTCAAACAACTTTGCAAAAAAATAGAGTAAAGTTGGAGGATTCACACTATCCAATCTTAAGACTTCCTGTAAACGACAGTAATCACAATACTATGGTCTGGCAAGGGAACAGATACAGAGATCAACGGAATGGAATAGAGAGTTCACAAATAGATCCACACAAATATGGTCAATTGACTTTTGACTAAGGTACAAAGGCAATTTAATGGAGAAAGGATAATTTTTCTATCAAATGATATTGGAATAATTGGACATCCACAACACAAAAATGAAACTCAACCTAAGCCTCATAGGTTGCACATAAATTAGCTCAAGATGGATTATAGACCTAAATGTAAAATGTAAAACTATGGTGTTTTTAAAAATAAAACAAAGGATAAATCTTTGTGATCTGGGGTTAGGCAAAGAGTTCTTAGGCAAGACACCAAAAGCACAACCTATATAATATACCTAACGTATGACCCACAGTATTCTCACTTCTAAGTATTTACCCTAGAGAAATAAAGATGTATGATCACACACTGATAAGAGGATAAAAAGACAAGCTACAGACTGACAGCAAATATTTTCAAATTGGTGATGCAACAAAAGACTTGTATCTGGAATATATAAAAACCTTCAAAACTCAATAGAAAAAACAAAAACCTCAGTTTTTTAAAAAAGGGGCAAAAGACTTAAACAGATATTTTACCAAAAAGGACATATAGAAAACAAATAAGAGTATGAAAAGATGTTCAATGCCATTAGCCATTAGGGAAATGCAAATTAAAACCATGGTGGGATACTACTATATACTGAGTAGAATGGTTAAACAAAGCAAAACAAAAACCTGACAATATCATGTGCTGACAAGAATGCGATGTAACTGGAACTCTCATACATTGTTGGTGGGGTTGTGAAATAGAATACCTACTCTGGCAAACTGTTTGACAGCGTCATATAAAATTAAACATACACGTAACATATGAACCAGTAATCTCACTTCTAAGTATTTACCCTAGAGAAATAAAGACTTCTGTTCATACAAACACTGAGGCATGAATGTTTATATCAGCTTATTTGTAATCATCCAAAACGGAAAACAACCCAAAATGTCTTTTGAACGAGTAGTCCCCAACTTTTTTGGCATAAGGACTGGTTTCATGAAAGACAATTTTCCCATGGACTGGGGGGTGGGAGGGAGGATGGTTTTGGGATGATTCAAGTGTATAACATTTTATTTATATTATTATTACATTATAATATATAATTAAATGATTATACAACTCACCATAAAAAAGGCATGGATGGAAGTGGTAAATAAAATAAAGGACAGGCCATGCACTGGCTAAAGTGTTAGTTTCTGACTTAAAGCCTGCCACCAGGTGCAGCTGTACAACTGAAGGACATCAACTCACCTACCACTCACTGATAGGGTTTTGATATGAGTCTACAAGCAAAGGATATATTATGGTCTCTGTGCAGTCAAACCTCAATGCTAATGTTTATCTGTATTTGCAGCCACTCCCCAGTGCTAGCATAACTGCCTCAGATCCACCTCATATCATCAGGTGTCAGATTCTCATAAGAAGCATGCAACCTAGATCCCTCACATGTGCAGTTCTCAACAGGGCTCACATTCCTATGAGAATCTAATGCTGCTGCTGATCTGATGGGAGGCTCAGGCAGTAATGCGGGCAATGAGGAGTGACTGTATAGACAGATGAAGCTCTGCTTGCTCTCCTGCCACTCACCTCCTGCTATATTTATAGGTCCAGTTCCTAATAGGCAAGGGACCGCTACTGGTCTGTGGCCTTGGGGTTAGAGACCCCTGCTCTGGACCATACTGTATCCTGATAGTGATGGTGTTAGTTACATGAATCTATGCATGTGTGTCAACTTATAGAGCAGTGGCCCTGTCCTGTAACATTCAATCTTACTATATGTTAATTTAGAAAATGAAAACAAAATAAACACAACTGAAACATTTGGGAAGAGGAAGATAGAGAAAGAAATGGAGAAAAAGATGGAGGGTAACAATGACCTCATTTCACAAAATAAGAGGGTAAAAGCACACTGTCAAATTCTGACCCCAAAAAACAGAGGTTTAAGTATATTCTTTAAAGTTACAAAGGTAACCACAAAAGGAGTAAAAATAATGCCTAAGGAGCAAAAATAAGGAGGAAGGTGGGGAGAAGAAAGTGAGGGGTTATCTAAGGGCGCTAAAACCTTATCGCTCATAGTAGTAAGTCAACAGATGATATCTCAGTGTGACAAATGAAGAAATAACAGTCCTGGCATATTATTTAGAGATTGCAACTTAAACTCAGCATACCCCAACAAGGTAGGCCTTTGTAAAACAGAGAGTGGGCCGGGAGGTACTGCCAGCAAAGAAGCTAAATGAACATGTTATGAGAAGAATAGACCACCCCGAATTATAACCCTAGGGGACCCAAGGACACCACTGAGTGCTGGAATGACCTCCCTTCCCATTTCAGCAACCACACAACGCCTTCCTACCACTGCATGGCTGAATTACTGCAAAACACTGCCAGATAAATCTTCCCTAAACGCCATCAGTCCCTACTCTGGATAAGAATGCACAATGGCTCTGTCCAGCTCAAATATTCTTTTTCCATGAAGTATATTCTGAAAACTCTAGTCAATCTTTCTCTCATCTGCCTGATTTTTCCCAAACAACAGCAACAACACAGTCCTATAATTGCAAATATTTACAGCTTGTAAGATCTTCCATATACATGATGACATGTGAGTCTCCAAGTAATCCTGATGGGTAAATGTCAGTTGCTTCATTTTTTGCCACATAAGCTCAGGGACCCTGCATGTCAGGTATTCATTCTGTATCTGTTTGACTTTCTTTTTGATCTCTTAAACACAATATGCTGGTCTAAAATTCTCTACAAAAGTAGCCTCAGACTGCTGTTATTTATTTATTTATTTTAAGAGGCAAGGTCTCCCTCTGTTGCCCAAGTTGGTCTTGAATGCCTGGGCTCAAGTGATCTTCCTGCTTTGGCCTCCCAAAGTTCTGGGATTACAGGTGTGAGTCACTGCACTTGGCCGGGTTGCTGCTCTTTAGGAGGCTAATATCTAATATAAATAAACAATATCTAAAATAAATAAATGGCCAGCAGAAGATAGTATATTGATCTATTATGCTAACGGGTCACAACAAAAAGAAAAGAAAAGGAAATAAGGCAGGGAGGCAGGATTAAGACTGTGCAGAGCCCACCCCACCACCCCTTTTCCTTAGGCAGTTAAAAAAATCTCTTTTATAAAGTCATATTTCTTTTCCTAGGAAAGTATTTGTTGCCTCTATAGGCATATGGACAAAAAGTCAAATATAAGTAAATATGGTATACTAGATACTTCCATGCCATAATTTGCAAGAAATGTAGAAACTCTTCTCCTATTCTTCCCAGTACTGCCAAACTGGGCATACTTCTCTTACTCACACAACAAATATTCACTGAACAACTCCTGTGGGCAAGGACAAAGCAAGGGAAGCCAGACGTTTCTACATATTACTTCCTGGCTAAGGCCCAGGAATGTGTCAGCAAAGCAGAAACACCTGGAATCTACTCACTGTATCTTTGGGACTTGGGGTATAGATCGGTTAATTTCAGAATAATCTGAGTTTGCAGACCTGGGTCTATGTGTCCAACTGGCTGCTGAATATCTCCATGTAAATATTCCACTAGCACCTTAAACTCAACACATCCAAAAACAGATGCATCACCTCCAGCACATCACCCTTGAAGAACACACAGACACACACATGTGCATCTGTTACTCCTCTTGTGATAGGGATCTCAGCAATATCCTTTGGGTCAACCATGCTCAAACCCAACAACTCTCAATTTCAATAATGTGTATCAATTTTACCTCCTATCAACTCTATCCCCAAACATATCTCTGATTCCTATCACCCTCTTTAGTTCTACCACCACTTTTTGTGTTCATATAGTTCTCACCCACACCACTTAAACCATGGCTCCAATCTTAGCAATGGGAGTAAGTCACCCTTTAGGTGTTATCTTTGTCTGGTTGGTGTGGCTCTAAAGGAATATCTGAGGTTGGGTAATTTATACAGAAAAAAACACTCATTTGGCTCATGATTTTGCAGGCTGTATGAGAAACATGGCACCCGCATCTGCTCCTGGTGAGGGCTTCAGGCTGCATCTACTCATGGCAGAGGGTGAGGCAGAGCTGGCCTATGCAGAGATCACATGGCAAGAGAGGAAGTGAGCGAGAGAGACTTTTAAAAAAAATGATCAGCTCTTATGGGAAATAATATAATGAAAACTCACTCATTACCATGAAAACAACCAAAGTCATTCATGAGGGATCCACCCCCATGGCCCAAACTCCTCCCCTCAGGCTCCACCTCCAACACCGAGGATCAAATTTCAATATGAGGTTTGTGGAGACAAACATCCAAACTATAACAGGCATGTAGGTGGAAGTGGGAGGTCTGAGAGTCATGGATTTAAAAGGTCTTCTTCTTTTTTCTTTTTTGAGTTGGAGTCTCATTCTGTCGCCCAGAATGGAGTGCAGTGGCACGCTCCCAGCCACTGCAGCCTTGGCCTGCTGGGTGCCAGCAATCCTTCCGCCTCAGCCTTCCAAGTAGCTGGAACTACAGGCGCGCACTACCACACCTGGTTAATTTTTTTTTTTTTTTGATTTATTGTTGAGATGAGGTCTCACCAAGTTGCCCTGGCGGGTCTTGAACCCGCGGGCTCAGGCAATCCACTCACCTCAGCCTCCCAAAGTGCAGGATTACAGACAGGCTGAGCCACCGAGCCCAGCTAAAAGGTCTTCTAATGGGATTCTTACTTTCAAAATCTTTCCGCTTAAATATGTTGTTTCTCCAATTTTCTTCTCTAGATCTAGATTAGACATCCTAGAATTAGGACATAATTCACTAGGCATGGGCCTGAAATGGCCTTCTTCAATTCTGCCTACTGAAGCATGCTCATCTTCCAAGATCCAGCTATGAAGTCTCTCTCAGAGAGCATTAAATTAATCCAAGAGTTAAAATGAATTATTCTCTTTTGTGTATTTCCACTTATTGTATAATAACCATATATTTTAACAGTTTAACCCAGACAAGCAGATATCACTTCCTGAGCCCTGGAGACCTGGAGGAGACTGACTCAGACACCCCACTGGATGCTCTTGGGAAGCCCAACACCTTTCAAAGACTTCTGCAATTTCAGAAGAACTTATATGTCATGGTCATGATTGTTTCCAGGCTGCTAATTTCACATAGTTTGCCTCTGTTCTATTCTTCACAGTCTCAGAAATGCAGCTCAAAGGCTTCTGTGATATTCCCTGTACCAAAACAAAATGAAACCAAAAAACCCTCCAAATATTCACATAACACGTTATGAAACAGTAGACTTGATTGAAATGTAGGTGGAGAACAGACAGGTTTTTCATTCCCAGCTTCCATCTATCCGCAATCTTGCATTGAGTACTGCACATCCCTGGCTCTCAAATGGCCTGGGATCTTCCCAGTATAGAATTCTATCTGACCCAGCACCATCTTAGTCATCTATCCCAAACCAGTGTTCAGGCTCCTCTCTCTCGCCTTCCTGCTTAATGATCTTCTCTTTCTGCCTGACCTCTTATGCATGGAGCAATTCTTGCCCTTTGCCTTAATGTGGTGCAGTTTCGCCATTCTTACTGTTGTCTCATTCCTGCTCTCAAGATCCGACTCTCACCTCCATAGAAAATCAAGATGTTTTCCCAAAGACAGGCTCCCCACTAAGAGAAATTCTAGTGCCACCTGCAGAGATCACAGATTTCACATCTTGACATGTATCTATCTGTCTTCCCCAAGCAAGTTCCTTGAGTTAGAACTTATATCTCAATCAACCCTTCTAATACTCAGCACAATGTCTTATACATACTATCCACTCTAAAAAAATTTGTTAAAATAAAAGTAGTTCCTCAATGTGAAAAATACAGTGTGAATTGATAATAAAAGCAGGTATTTTTGTTATGAGAAACACAGAAGGGGCCTGCTGGTATACCCAAAGTGTGACTCATACCACATATTCTAATTAACAACATTCCTTGTATATTTTAATAAAATGGGGCCACCTAAAACCCTCCTGAAAAATACAGTAGCATCTGTTTAAGTGAATGCCAGAAATTCTAGAGGAGAACAGAATTAAATTAAAGGTCATGACAGCTGCAATGAATCAAAATTAAATGTAGACTTTCATTGTTCTTAATAACCATCAAAATGTCTTTATGACAATTATGATGGGGACAGAATTTTGCTTAATGGCACAGACCAACTATTTGAGGAAGTGAATTGTAACAGAATAAAGGGGGTATTTTTAGTTCACTTCTCACAACTGTATTTTTGTCTTGCACTTCCTAAAATTAGTCCTGCTGATTGAGGCTATATGTAATGAGAGTGGTGTGGGCTGTTGCAATCGTCGCTCTGCAAACTGAGATATATCCCCATATACTGTCCTTCCTTTATGCTGATGGATTTATGCCTTCTTGGTATCTCATTGAAGCTAAAGTCATGCTCTACAGAAGAGGCCACAGCCTTACTCTGGAAGGTGTGGTGGGGTGGGGGTGGGGGTGGGTGGGGGGAGAAAGCCATTTAAAGACCATGAAGCATCTGGAAATCACAAGACTCTTTAAGGAATACAGACAGTGTCAGTATAGTCAACAAACATCGACTGCCTTGGAAGTGCCAGCCACCACTATGATCTCTAGTATATTTAATTTCATTTTAACAGCTAAAATACTTGTACTGGAAGAAAATATGACGATATAATACGAATGTAAGACACCTATCATGAAAAATTAATCCATAAACATTTTCAAGAAATCACATGAAAATCCCAATAGTCTTTGTTACGTACTCTGTTCATTTTAAGTAACAATAGGCTCATGTTGGCAATAACCATCAAACGGATGGTTTTAAAGGTGACGAATCTTTAACAAAACGTAAGTCTTGATGAAAAAATCTAATGTTCACAGTTGGGGAGGCTGTGGATGTGTGGGAGAAGTGGGTATACGGGAACTCTCTGTACTTTCTGCTCAATTTAGCTGTGAACCTTAAACTGCTCTAAAAATAAAGTTGATTAAAGCATATATACACACACAGTTATATTCCAGTGTTTACATGGAATATATTAAATACATTCTTAATATTAAAGTGCCCTAGTCATTGAAGTCACTGGGTGGGAGATGGGAGAATTGTAGAAAACCCCAGATAACACCAATGGATAACAGCAGCTGGTCCACAGGAAGTGGAGCTCTTGAAAAGTGTGTCTTGGCATTGTTGGTGGACACATATACATGGCTTTTTTGCTTAGTCAAAAAATGAATTAGATACCATATAAATCAGGGGGAAAAAATCTGCAGAAGCCAAGTTCTCATGGAAAAAGTTTAGGAAACCTTGTGGAAGCAGAATTTTTTAAAACTGCTATCTCTACATTTTGAGGTGGGGCCCAGTGAATTAAAACTCAAGAAAAAAAATTCATCTATTTGTGTTTTCCTAGAATAATTGAAAAAATGTTGCTATGATTATTTTTAAAAGAGAAACAACTTAGCTTCACTTCTGAAACGTCAAGTTATAGGGAAGCAAAGTTTAACTGCATTATGTCCCAAGTTGGGGACAGGGGGAGGAGGAGGGAAGTGCTGAGGGTGCAAGATTAGAGAGTGAGTGAGTGCCCAGCAGGAGTGTCTGCTCTGTCCTCCAAGCTGGTGCGGAAAACAGTCATTTTTTTGTCTTGTTTTTTGAGTTGGAGTCTCACTCTGTCACCCAGGCTGGAGTACAGTGGCATGCTCATGGTTACCACCGCAGCCTTGACCGACCTACTGGGTTCAGTCGATCCTTCTGCCTCAGCCTTCCAAGTAGCTGGAACTACAGGTGTGTGCTACCACGCCTGGCTTATTTTTATTTATTATAGAGACGAGGTCTCACCGAGTTGCCCGGGCTGGTCTTGAACCCCTGGGCTCAGGCAATCCTCTTGCCTCGGCCTCCCAAAGTGCTGAGATTACAGGCTTGAGCCACTGTGCCTGACTGGAAGGCAGCCATTTTAACCCAATCCCTAAATGACTAAGTCCTCTCAGTTCCCCCTCAACCTACTCTCTGTATTCTTTGCTACAATGAATTATATTACTTTGTATTATCTTTTCATATGTCTTGTCTGAGGGTGGAGACCACAGGGTCCACTGATTTGGGTCTTCCATGCCTAGCACAGTGATTTGCAAATAAAACAAAACAGACATTAGAGCAATTTATATCTACTGACTGGTAGATTTTGAGATTTGCTAATGAAATGTGACAAAAGTGAAAAAAACAATTTATTCCTCAATCTTCTTACGTTGCCCACAAGGTTCTTACAGGACATGTATCCTACTCCATCAACCTTCTGTCTAAGGGAATGGTCCCATTTCTTATTAAGAGCCACTGGTTAGACAAGGCAAAGCAAACACAAATAAATAGGAATTATAAAAAAAAGAAAAATAGATTTTTGAAATTATCAAATCTTTTACTTCTCTGAATTTTAAAGTAAGAAGGAAATTTAGGCCAGGTGCAGTGGCTCACGCCTGTAATCCCAGCACTTCGGGAGGCTAAGGCGGGAGGATTGCTTCAGCTCAGGAGTTCAAGACCACTTAGGCAATACAATGAGACCTCATCTCTACGAAAAATTAAAAATTAGCTAGGTGTGGTTGATGTAGTTCCAGCTACTCAGGAGGCTGAGGTGGAAGGATGACTTGAGCCCAGGAGATTGAGGATGCAGTGAGCTGTGATTATGCCTCTGAATTCAGCCTGGATGACAGAGTGAGATGCTGATCAAAAAAAAGAAAAGAAAGAAACTTAAAGTTATTTATTATGTCCAATGTTTAGAGGGGAAAACTATAGTTTTTTAAAAAATGATAGATTAGGGAGAGATACAATAGGGGAAGTGATGTGAAAGAATGAGCAAAGGAGGAAGGAGAAATATGTATAACCATCCCTGTACATTTGAACAAACATGGGTGATGTGGGGGGGGGGGGTGGGGGGTTACAAGGAAAAAAGGTTAGCACTGTCTATAGCTATATCTGGACCTATGTCTATAACTATAAGCTATAGCCATATCTGCATATATACACATGTGAAAAACACATATGGGCATGTTGAAAGACAGAGACAGGTTTGCCAGAGAAAATACAGGAAGCACAGTTAAACTTGAATTTCAGATAAACAACAAATCATTGCTTTAGTACACATAAAATGTCTGCTACGTACTTATACTAAAGCAAAGATTTGTTGTTTAATTGAAATTCAAGTTTAATTGAGTGTTCTGTATTTTTAGTTGTGAACTCTGGCAACAGAGACAAAGTAATAAAGAGACAGGAAAGCGAAGAAAAGTGAAGGAGACAAAGACAGGGCTGGAGTGAGATGATTCGTGAAAAGTGGATTAGCATTCACTTCTTGTGGTTTCTCTGGTACGTGTTGTACTTTTGCAACTACAGTCTACACTAAGACCTCCTGAGGCCTACCCTGGGCCTGTCTGTTCACTTCAGCCACAACTGAGCCCCATCACTCCAGCAAGAATCAATTAGAATAACAGAGGTTCCCAGAAGGGAGTCAGCAGCTGCTGTGTGGCACGTGAGTAGGGCAATCTGTTTTGTGATAGCAGAAAACCATCCTATGATAAATGCTGAAACGATCTAAGGTTGCAAGGAATTGGCACGGCTTTCTATAGAAGCTTCTAGAAATAGCAGTTATCTGTCCATTGATTCTGAAGAGCATTTACTCCTGCAGCACCCTCAGCAATTTATGTCACTAGAAGCAAAGCCCTCAATTAGGTCTTAGAGTCAAAAGCCTCCTTCTAATCAGAGATCCTACATTTTTCTCAACAGTAGACAAAACAAAATAAGTAAGACCAAAACAAAACAGCATAAAAACGTAGGAGAAAGCATGTGCAGACACATTCTCATATCAGCACACGAGTGAAGCTACAAGAGGAAGATTCCATCTGGGGAAGGTTGATTTCTGCCTCTAGAAATACATTTGTCCCCGTGAGCCTTTCCTCAGGTGGAGCATCTGAGATGACAGAAGCTGGGACTTCGTGGAGATGATGGAGACTTGGATGGTTTCCACCTGCTAGCAAAGGAATTGTGTATTAGTTTCTGTGGCTTGCCATAACAAAGTACCACTCACTGAGTGACTTAACATAAACTGAGGTGCCTAGAGTCCTGCGTGCTAGAAGTCCAAGATAAAGATGTTGGCAGGGCTGGTTTCCTCTGGGAGTCTCTCTCTCCTTGGCTTGCAGATGGCCGTCTTTCCCCCGTGACCTCCCATGGTCTTCCCTGAGTGTGCGTCCATAACATTTTTATGGTCCTTATTCTCTACTAAGCACTTGATATGAATTCATTCAGTCTTCACAACAGCTATAATGCAATAGGTAGCATTTTAGCAGAGAATGAAAATAAGGGACAGAAAATTAAAATAATTTGCCCAACCAAGGCTGCACAACTTACAGGAGAGAAATACAGAAAGTCTGGCTCAGGAGTCTTAGTCACCATACAATGTTGCCTCTGAAAGAACAGGCCTCACCAGCCGCACAAGGTCCCTGTGTGAGAAATACTGTCAGATAAGCCCATTGTTGCCAGTCCTGTTGCCAAATCTCCTAACACTGGATGCCTGGGGCTTTTGGGGAGGCCCAGCTGTGTCTGCTTTAACCGCAGCCTCCTCGAAGCAATGTGGTGGAGGAGACAGAATGCAGGGAAAGGAGTCCAAAGACTCAACCAGCTGTGCAACTCTGAGCAAGTACTGAACCTTGTTGGGCCTGTTTCTTCCTCTGTGAATCTGCCTCAGTGATAAGCAGCTGTTGCTGGGGGTTCCTGGGGAACACAGCCTATCCCACAGGCTGACTTCAGACAGCTTTGCTCCGTGCTAGCTGCCTGTCTGTTGGTCTCTGCTGGGGGAACTCCCTAGATGGGAACATACAGCATCACAGGATACACTGCTGAAAGTGCCAGAGAGTAACAAGAACTGGTGGGTCAGTTATAGCCTCCACATGGTCTCTGGGGGCCCAGCAGGGTGGAGCACCATTCCCCACACAACCCTTACTCTCTACCTCACTTCATGATCAGAGCACCTAGGAATCACCTCTCAAATAAAATACTTGCACCCGAACCCATGTTTCAGAGTCTGATTTTAAGGGAACCCCAAAACAGACCTCACCTATTTCACAGAGAATGTTGAAAGATCAAATGAGATTCTATGGAAATATACATTTTCAATTGTCAAACTGTTTATAGCAAAATGTTAGAGGATCACAACTATGAATAATAATAGGAAGGAACTAGTACAATTGCTATGGAAAAATCTACCTGCCAATAAGTGACTTTGGACACACACATCCCTCTGTTTTCCAAACTTGTCTTCCCAACCTGAAACTCAGTCTTTGCCATCTGGCCTGGGTCAGAAACTCAGAGCTTGGAGAAGGGGAGACAACTCTATCTGGCAGCAAAGATAACTAGAGATTTGGTGAAATAAAGGGGTAACACACAAGAAGGGACAACACACAAGAAGTTGAAGTGTTTGGGGGCTCCTGAGGGTGAGTGCTTTGGACATCAAAGCAGTGAGTAGGGAACTGGGTACTAAAGTGATTCTTGCTGGTCTTGGTTCTCCTGATGTCTGGGCCTTAAAGCAGCACATTCCAGAATAATGTGTCCTAATAGAGCTGCCATATTTCAGTTCATTTCACACACAAAGGTGTGTGCGATCTGGCTTGAGTTTCCCTATAAAGTCTCATTTGGTTCCTCCTATCAGCCCTACAAGGCTGATGCAGTACAACCATGCCTCCTCTTCTCCACTTGGCCAGCCTCCCCCGACTTTACACTTGAGAATCCAGCCTTCAAAAAACGTGATCAAAGTTTTAGAGAGTTTCTCTCTCCAAGCATTGCCTGGCAACACACTGCCTGGCAATTTACAAGCAAATTAAGTAATTTGCTTGACATCATAGAGTTAAAATGAAATGAAGCAAAAGCAAAATGATGCAGAAAAAGAAAATCAGCAGCGCCTCCACTCCTCTCCCTGTAGGACTGTCCCTACGTGAGGCCTGAAAGGTGGAGGGCAGAGAAGTCCAAGGTTACATGGAGGGCATTGGAGGCAGCTGTGAAAGAAGCTTAGCCCTGGGTCGTTTGCAGAGCCGGCCCAGCCTGCACCAGCATGCAGCCCCATGGGCTAGTCCTGCCAACAGCCCTCACCATCACGTGCCAGAGTGCAGCAGGAAGGAACGACATTGAACTTCATAAAGTTCACCGAGCCTTCCAGCTCCATTGTTTGACGACTGCTCTTATCCAAGTCAAACAAGCCAAGTCTGGCACTGTCACAAGCAGAAATGTTATGTGCCTGGAACACAAAACTATATAATTCATTTGAATGAAAGTCAGTAGTGGGGAGGGGATGGTCTTGAATGGCCCTAGAGAGGGGGAGCAGCCACAGTGTTGGTCTCCCTCCCCCTCCCAGATGAGCATCAGAAATGGATGCTTCAGTTGAAAATATATGGTCAAAAAAGGAAGAGGAGGTTGGGCTAAAGTGACAACCCAAGAAGGAAAAGAGGAGTTGATGGGCGACTCTGCACGTAGCCAAGAAATTATGGGAATGGAAAATAGGAATGCCTGTCGCCAAAGAGAATGTCTCGGACACCAGGAAATGACCCTCACCCCTTGCTCAGGAGAGCCCAGGGGAAAGGGAAATTCAATCTCTGTCTCCCCATCTCCACTCTCAGTGTCCTTCCGAGGGCAGCCTTTCCAGGCACAGAAGCAGAAGACTTCGTGACATCTCAATAAGGTGAGATTAGTGGGAAGTGACAGCTCTGGCAAGAGCTTGATGTGACACAGGAAGGTTTACTGTACTCCTGAAGAGAAGAGTGTGAAACCCAGTAAGGCTGAGCCCAACCCAGGATGTGGGGGAGTTCGGGAGAGGGGGCTGTTGCTAGTATAGCTGAACACTTAGCATGTGCTAAGAACAGAACTGTGGTGACGCTTTTAAAGCATCATTTCAATAAATATACATTCTTTTACTACCCTATAGGGTATTATTATTCCCATTTCACAGATGAGGAAACTGAGGTCCGAAAGAATTGGCCAGGTATCAGGGACTACTAAACTCTGGACAGGTCCACCTGTCATAGAAGCCTATGGCTTTTCCTTCCCAGCTCAGGTGTCCCCCACTGCATGGGGTGGGGGGTGTTGTGCTGAGTAGGGCACGGTGTTCTCTGGCTCTGGGAATCATCCAGCTTACTGGTGGGTCTCCAATTTTCCTATTCCAATTTCCCTATTCCAACCCTTGGTTCTCAAGAGGGTTAGGAGGGATGGTATGCTCCCCTGCATGAGTGTGAATCTCCGTGGTGGCCTGCGAGGTCTGAAGAAGCCCCCCAGGTACCTACCATGCCACCTCCTGAGACTCATGATGGGGGTGATCACCTGCCCTATGTACCCACAAGGAACCAGCCTTGCTCTGCAACTCGCCTGGGGAAAGTTCCTAGAATTTGACTGCCAAATTTTCTCTTCCATTCTCCTTCATACCCCAAAGTCACTTCTCTAATTTTATACTAATCATTGCATTTAGTTTTTCCTTCTTTCAGTAATTACCTATGAATAAAGTTTTATTTTTTTTTAAGAACAAAAGTTAGATCAAGTTATGGGGAGAAACATAGTGCCGCTTCACGTAAACACTTTTACATTCATTGAAAAGCACGCTGCTATCAAGTACAACTGAGCAAACACCAGTAAACAGACATTGGTTTCTAATGACCTAAAAGGCTTATGAATAAATCAAGAGAACGTTTAGAATTTTCAATTATTCTTTTATCCTTAAAGACACACTCTTCCCTCTGACAAAAAGCAAACCCCCAAATAAGCAACCCAGAAGAAAATGCAAAATATTTCTTTGATGATTCTTTGCACTTAAATAATTGCTAACCAATGTCTTAGATTTAATTTCCTAGAGAACTCCATCACCTGACATGTCTCTGTTTTAGAACACACACCGACTTATGCTAAGATCCAGCCCAAACAAACACCTCTTTTTCCCTTGATGATTGTCTCTTAATAGTTCAGGTGATATTCTTCTTTAATAAATAAATAATAGATATATTTCTTTTAAAAATCACAACACGCACTTTGTAACCTACTGCCATACCCAGAGGTTTTGTTTCAGAGCTGGCTTTAAAGCTCCTTCTCCCCTTCCCACCTTCTGGAATTCTTCAACAATACAGTCACAAGAGGCATTTGGTCAGAGACTAGAGAATGCTGAAGGTGAGAATTCTTCCATATCTGATGACCTTGGTGGTAAGAAGAGTTGCCGCCTGGGAGACTTTTGCTTTAATAATTGCCCCAACATCCTCTGTGCTTTGTCTGTGGAGAAAACACCAACTAGAGTTGGATGTCCTTGTACCAGGGCAGAGAACAGTAAATGCAACAGTTTCACAAAATATAGTAATCTGGTATTTGTATTAGATCTGCAGTTTATTTATATAAAAAATAGCAAGGGAGATTATGATGGTGAGTCCCACAGATTCTCTGACATTCCTGTTCAGAGTAGCTTGTATCCATTCTCATTCTTAAAAAAAAAAAAACCCAGACCATTCCATGTATCAACTCAACGATTAGAGCTGATCTGTTGCTGTTGGGGAAGGCGAGCTAAAAACATCTTCACATTAATCATACTACTATAAGAAAGGGAATGGCAGTAGCAGGATACTGCTGGGGGGGTGAGAGAGACGCATAACATCAATAATGGTACCTGATCTCAAACCAGGGGAAGTGAGGACCACAGGTAGGCCCAAACTTTACCTGTACAATGACGACTTATCTACCTAATCTTGAATTGTACCACATATCTTTAAAATTAAAACAAACAAACAAACAAAACCTTCACATTAAATCCCCAGAAAACAGGAGCTAGATTGGAGGTGGGGACAGGAGGGACACATCACAGTGATATATAGAATTTCAAGCAGCCAACTTATGACTTTCGTTTTTAAAAATTAAAAAGCATGTAATATTTGATCTCAAATGCCCATCTGAATTAGTGAAAGCATGCGACATGAACTCCCTCCACAGTCCTACCAAATCACCTACATTTTGCCTCAGAGAATTTTGAGGTCCATTACAGTTTTTTTAATATTATAGAAAATTATTAACATATATAAATAGTGAGTAGTATCCCTAGGTAGCATCATCCAGCCTCAACATTGAGCAGCTCACAGTCCATCTTGTTATGTCACTATCCCAACCCACTTCTCCCTCCAAATCCCTACTTATGAATAACATATATTCAACACTGTATGATATTATCCACAGACATTTCCGTGTATGGCTAGAAAAGAAAGGGGCTCTTAAAAATATAATAAGCAGAGGCTGGGCTCAGTGGCTCACGCCTGTAATCCCAGCACTTTGGGAGGCCAAGGTGGGAGGATTGATTGAGCCCAGGAATCTGAGACCAGCCTGGGCAACATAGTGAGATGTCGCTTCTATAAAAAAAAAATAATAATAATAATAGCTGGGCATAGTGGCATGCACCTATAGTCCAAGCTACTTGCGAGACTGTGGCAGAAGGATCACCTGAGCCCAGGGGTTCAAGACTGTGGTGAGCTGTGATTGTGCCACTGCATTCCAGCCTGAGCAACAGAGTGAGATCCTAACTAAAAAAAAAAAAAAAAAAAAAAATATATATATATATGTTTTTTTAAAATAAAATTAAAATTAACTGTAAAATTATCTATACTTCCTTTCTATAAACCAATATTCCACCGGTGTTTAAATTCCTCTGGTCAGTAGAGTTTTAAAGAAATGTTTGTCTTAGGCAGAGAAAGACCAACTCATGGCATTTGAATCTCAGCATCCTGGAGCTGCCACCAGCCCAAAGAAGTTCCTTCTCTGCTTTGGAGGCAAGGCGAGCCAGAATTCTCACAGGAGCATCACCATTAAACCTTCCAGGGAAACATGTGTCCTTCCCTTCGGCAGCCTCTCTGCCTGGTCTGCTACTGTTGAAGCTGCTTGTGGAATGACAAACCACATGGCAGCTGAGAAAACAAATCCTCCTCCAAATGTTTAAAACATTTGAACTGAGCTGCCATTTTACTGGAGTGGCTGTTATAGGACACCAGGCCACCTCAAGATCTTCCCATGTTCGTCGCTTACCCCAGCAGTGGAGGTCCCACAGCTGAGGCCGCGTGGGACGTTTGACAGAGTCCAGGTACCTCCTGCTACACCCGTGGGCCCACTCAACTCAGTATGAGACACAAGTGGGAGAGAAGGCAAGCCATCCTACTCCTTGGGATCATGCTAGGCATCGGCCCAGATGACTGGGGTCCCCAGAAAACCTAAAGTAGTAACTTCCGCCCACTGGTGGGACTCAGAACGAATGTCCCAAATGAAGGCCTCAGCAGCAGCCTTAGAAACTACAATGTTTCTTGGACCTTCTCCCGCCCTGCTTAGGTCAGACACTAAGTCAGGAGCAAGGGTGAGAATCTGAGTTATCCAAAGTGAGGAATCCTGCTGTCTCCCACCCTGCTGTTCTCCCCTGAGGCTAGTCATAGAAACTAGAATCGTCTTCTCCAAAATCAGTCATAAAACCTAAAAATATTTTTCTAATGCTCCCTCCACCTTTCTGTGTAAAAACCTACTTGTTTGACTGTAGGTCATAATACCCCCATTCCAGAGAGGATCTTGCCCCACACCCAGAAGGAAGGAATGCTGCTCAGAGGTCAAGAAGAATCTAGACAGACCTAGCTGGATTTCCCCCACTGTGTTAGCCTTACAGCATACTTTTTTTGTCCGGTCATATTGGACAAAGTATGAGCTGCCTATACTTTTGTTAAACCTAAACACAAAAGTAGACATTCTCCCCTACATCTTTGGGTCTTCATTCTGAAGACCCCTGTGAACACATTAAGAAAATGTATATATGCCTTTTCTCCTATTCAGCTGCCTCTGGTCATGGCTTTTCGGCAAACCGTCAGAGGTCCAAGGAGAAACTTTCCCTTGGCCTTTTAACCACCTATTTTTGGACCATTTTCAGACTGCTGGCCTGACTGCTCACTTTGGATAACTCAGGTTCTCAACCTTGATCCTGACTTAGTGTCTGACCTCCTGCCTGCACTGACTACAAGGATTTTTGACCTGAACATATCAGTCCAATATGTGGTTATGTGCCCAGTTGTTTTTCAGTTTCCGAAATGAGAGTAGCTACTACTTACTAAGTAAATAATAGGTGTCATTGCTATCTTACTGGATCCTCACAATAACCCCATACCTACTGTGTGTCTGGCGCCGCTCAGGGCATTTAAGATTCAATGTGAGCAAAACAGACAGAAATATCTCCCTTTATGAAGTTTCCATTCTAGGGGCAGCATACCCTAGGAAGTGGCAGTTATTCCCATTCACAAATGAGGAAACTGAGGCTCAGAGTTATTAAGTAATTTGCTTGACATCATACAGCTAGGAAATGGCACCTCTGGGATTCAGTTTCCAAGTTGCATGACCCTAAATAAAACCCAATTTCTTTTTTCTTTTTTTTTTTTTAGTCAGAGTCTCACTCTGTCGCCCAGGCTGGAGTGCAGTAGCATGCTCACGGCCACCGCAGCCTTGACTTGCCGGGCTCAGGTGATCCTTCCGCCCAGCCTTCCAAGTAGCTGGAACCACAGGCGCACGCCGCCACGCCCGGCTAATTTTTTTTTATTTATTGTAGAGATGAGGTCTCACCATGTTGCCCAGGCTGGTCTTGAACCCATGGGCTCAAGCAATCCTCTCGCCTCGGCCTCCCAAAGTGCTGGGATTACAGGTGTGGGCTACTGCACTTGGCTTGTTTTTTGTTTTTAATACTCCAGGCTGCATCATGATGTGATCCCTACTGAAACTGACAGCTTCTCATGGTGAGGACTGATTGGATTACTGGAGGGTGCAGATATGTTTTTGCACCTTTGTGTCTTAAATATTATACACGGCACAGGTGGAATCCTGTTTTTACCAGCCTGAAAATCTGTTCCAACCCCTTTATTGTGAACAGACCACATTAAAATGTAAATCTATTGCTACTGTGTGCAAAATGAGTACACTGTGTTGCTTTCTGGGAGTTTTTAAAGGTCTTTATGTGAAGCAAAGGGAGCAGGGTCTAGTCTCTTTGAAAGCAATAATAAATTGGAATGGGAAAGATTGTGCCAAAGGATACTTTATGGCTTTTAATATACTAGCCAAATATTAAATGCTGCTGTCCCTAAATCTGTTACCTCTGATATAACTGCATTTGTTTTATAAGATATTCTTACTGAGATTTGAATGTGTTGATGGTGTTCTTATACAACACAATAGAGAACGTTGCTCTGGCTTTCAAGGCTTAGGACATGGAAGATGAAACATAGTGGCTGGTTAGCTCATGGAGGTTCGCTTGGTGAATTACGTTATCTGCATTCAGCTCACGAGCTTAGGAAGAAATGCTAGGTGTCTACTATTGTGTGTTGTACTGACCCAGCCACAGACCTTCTGTCTCTGAGTCACTCACTGGCCCCAAGATCCTCCCTCGTGTCTTACCCAACCCTGGTCGGGTTCGGGAGCTCATAACTTTAGCTAGGCACATCCAGTGCCAGGTGTACAGAGAAGTCTCAGGAAGATAAAAAGTGACTAACTCAGAAGACAAGAGGGCTCTTTAAAGATGAGACTTCAAGGATCCCATATGTAGGAAATAACTTCAGGAAGAGGCAACATATGGTATTAAGTTTTTATCTGGGGATAAGAACCCAGTTCTAGCCGGGTTCGGTGGCTCAGCCTGTAATCCCGTGCTTTGGGAGGCTGAGGTGAGTGGATTGCCTGAGCCCGCAGGTTTGAGAACTGCCTGGGCAACTCAGCGAGACCTCATCTCTACAATAAATCAAAAATTAGCCAGGCATGGTAGTGCGCGCCTGTAGTTCCAGCTACTTGGAAGG